>CM025792.1:82824752-83081086 GCA_014635995.1 Sarcophaga peregrina | reverse complement strand
TAGCCAACACAAGCCACTTTGTCACATAAAGGGATTGGAGAACCCATTGTAATTAAAAATTGAAAAACTTTGAAAATTATGCGAGTGTTCATTTCCATAGAGAAAGTAATATAAGGAGTGCGCACGAAAAAAAACCTGGATTTACACTTTTCGTTATAGAAATAAAACTAAGTGGAGGATTTTTTTCCGTTTTATATTTCAATTAAATGTAAATAATATTTGAATTCCTTTTGTGTATAAAATTTTTTTTCTGACAAAGGTCTCAGAGCATCCAACTTTTTGGGCCATTTTTCATCCAGACATTTTATGGTGTTTTGAGAAAAATACGTATTAATTTACTTGCATTGTTTTGGTCGGAAAATCTTTATTTTCTTCCACGCTTTCTCTCAATACTCAAAGACTCCTTATATTGTTTTATTCTTACCATTTTTTTTTGTGCGCACTCCTTACTAGCAGGTTTGAATGAATTTAACAATACAAACCACACTATTTGGCTGATGGCTGAGTTGATTGTATGCATTATTGTCCGTTTATTAACTTATGAAGTCGCAGCTGCCTACACGTAAGACCACGGTTCAGCTCCCATGTCAGACATCAAAAGGAAATACGAAAATATATTTTTTCTTCGACTTTTTCTCAGCAGATTTCTGGCAACACTCTGAGAGTAAATAAAATTGCCGTGAACATACATTCATAATTGCCATTCAGTCAGGATTACGACCTAGCTTCTCACACCACTTATGTTATGTGTGTTAATTTTATACATGAGTGGCGGGACCTACAGTTTTTAAAGTCGACTCCGGACGACAGATTTTTGAGAAGCTTTTCATGGCAATTTTTACTCTCTGAGAGTCTTTACCAGAAATCTGCTGAGAGGAAGTCGCCGAAGAAATATTTTTCGTTTTGATGTCTGACATGGGATACGAACCCGGACCTTTCGTCTAATAAGCCAACACACTACCTACCACGGCGAAACGTACCGTGAAACGTTTCTTAAAAATCTATCGTTCGGAGTCGACTTTAGATTGAGGGTCCAGCCACTATTGTATAAAAATAATGCACACAATAAGAGTGGAGTGAGAAGCTTGGTCGTAATTCTGACTGAAAGGTTGTAATGACGAATTATGTACATATATACACTGAACACCAAAAGTGAGTAAACACCACTCACTGAATTATGGCACTCAGTGTATGTATTAAATATTATAACAATCATTCTCATCGTTATTAAAGGACAAAATTAAGGACTGCGCACAAAAATAAAATGGGTCTATTTTTAAGTTTATAACTTTTATCATAATTGAAAAATATGAATACCGTTATATTGTTTTTGTTAGACATCTGTTTCAAAATCCATGAGCTAAATTTCATTGCAATAGAAAAATTAGTTTTTTGAAAATGGCCACCCAACAAGAATGTCGTAAAAAAATAATTGAAATTTTCAATGAAAATCCTTGCCGCTTACGAAAAACAATTACTAGGTTCGCAGGTGTTAACCAAAAAATAGTTGCTAAGGTAAGAATAAAACAATATAAGGAGTCTTTGAGTATTGGGAGAATGTATGAAAGTGGAAGAAAAAAGGATTTGCCGACCAAAACAGCAAGCAAGTAAAATAATACGTATTTTTTTAAAACACCGTAAAATGTCTAAAAGAATAGTGCCTCAAAAAGTTAGATGCTTTGAGAACTTTGTCAGAAAAAAATTTTGTAAACAAAAGAATTAAAAGATTACTAGATGACCCGTGCGAATATTTCGCACCGTTAGTTAGTTAGTTATCATTTTTGTAACATAAAATGAAAATAATTAATAGAAATTTTATTAAAAGTATAAAAATATTAGAAATCATAATATATCATACATATTTACATACATACATATTTACATACATACATATTTACATACATCTTGATCTAACAACTACTGCAATGTATTGCCAAAACAGCTTTTTACAACTTAATATGCATATTGTATATAACTGACTTAGTAATAAACGACATTATAGTAAATAGCGGTATTGCCAGGATAGATTTTTATACATACTATATTATGGAGAACTGTATTACTATTAAGCGACCCTGTATTAGCACACTTGAACAAAAACATATAATCACAATGACAACAGTATTATTATGCAGTTCTATATAAAATATAATTTTTATTAATGAAAATATTAATTTTTCAATTTCTTCTTATTTTTCGCCAATAGTGTTAAATATAAGCTTTAAAATGAGATATCGTTCATTAAATTTGATGCGGTGGTATGGGAGATATTTGCAACCGACAAAAAAGTGCTTGAGAAGTAATATATATGATTTATTTTAATTGAAATATAAAATGAAAAAAATCCACCACTTAGTTTTATTTCTATAAAGAAAAGTGAAAATCCAGTTTTTTTCGTGCACACTCCTTATTTTTGTAGTCAGTTTGTGGTTAGTAAGGTAACCATTCAAATGTTTCCACCATTTGTACAGAGCATGCAATCATCACTTTAACTGTAGCGCATAATATCAAGAGTGTAACTGTATTTGTGCGTTTTAGAAGTACTTTTTTTTCTTGTGCTTCGGGTTTTTCTATATATTTTGGTTGAGTGTCTCTTTCATACATGGGAGACGTGTTGAAATAATTAAGTTGTAAATATTGTATGCAGAAAACAAAAACAAAAACATACAAAAAAAAAATACAAAAAAACAATAACAAACACACACACAGACACACAGGAAAAACGAAATTAAAACAACCCACTAAACATAATGAGTTTGAAGTGGGTTTGGGTTTGAACGGCTATGTGTGTGTGCATGTTTGTGAATAAAAGTTTATTTAATTAGTGGGTTTGTTGCTTTTGTTATTGTTTATAACATTAATAATGAGTTGTAACAATGGCAACAAGTTTAATTAAATTTAATCAATTATTTATAAACATCTAAACAAATTCTAATTTAATCTTTTTGAAAATATTTTCCCTCTCCTTCTTCTCTCTTCTCTCCTCTCTTTTTTTACATTAGATACGTGGTTTTCCAGGTATATCACGGTTTTATCTTAGGACATTGAGGTTACTACAGTAGATAGTTTATGAGGACTTTTGGAGAGAATTTTGATGACTAATTTTGTAAAGTATGTAATTAAAAAAATTAAAAATAATTAGGAGGCCTAGGAATTAAGAAATTTTCTATTGAATCCTTTTTAAAAAGTTTTTGTTCAAGTGTTATTAAAGGAACTGAAGTGAAGTACCTGAGGTTATGCTGTTTGAAATGTAAACATTTTTAAAGTCTGTTTAAACGAAAATAGCTTTTATTTCCAGCATGCAGGCCATTAAGAATATGGTTGAATCAGATTTTCAAAGAGAGTTGATCACCTAGGGGAAGGAAATCTAATCAGTTTACTACTGAATACAAGGGCATTCGAAGAACTGAAAAAACAATGCAACATAAAAGACACCAAATTACTGAAATACTCTAAACCGCCGTGGCTACAGTGAAATAAGACAACAGAGCTACAACAAAGCCCCTACATAAAGAGATCAGCATCGTATAACCTTGTTGGCTTACCTACTTACTTCTTTACTTAATTGGCCATCCGATTAACGGATTTCGGCCTTCCAGGCGCCTCTGCTTCTTGCGTGCCTACGCCAGTAGGTCACACCAATCGATGACAGGGCTTCCTCGATTTGGTTCTTCCAATGGATACAAGGTCATCCTCTTCGCCGACTTCCGCAGATCCCCGCATCAAATACTCGTCTTGCCGGAGCATCCTCCTCCATTCGAACTACATGGCCGAGTCAGCGCAGCCTCTTGATATTAATACGGTGTACAACGTCTATGTCGTTGAGGAGCTTATAAAGCTCAGTGTTGAATCGGATGCGAAATTCATCGCCAACTCGCAGTGGACTAAAGATCTTATGTAGGACTTTTCTCGCGAATTCTCTCAAGGCAGCTGGATAAAGAAGCACGGGTGGGATGGGCGCCTTGTAGAGTATTAGTTTCGTCTTACGAGAGAGGTCTCTGCTACTCAATTGCCTATTGAAACCATAGTAGCACCTGTTGGCAAGAGTAATCCTGCGTTTAATCTCCAGACTGACATCATTTTTGGTGGTAATGGCGGAGCCAAGATAAATGAATTCCTTGATTGTATCTAAAGTATAGTTATCGGCCGTAATCTGAGGATCAAAATGCCGCACGACTCTACTTGTCGATAACTTATACTTTGTTTTGCCCTCATTTACTGCCAGACCCATCTTCTTAGACTCCCGTCCAATAACACTAAAGGTAGCAGTGACATCTCGTTTGGTACGCCCTATGATGTCGATGTCGTCAGCGTACGCAAGCAACTGGACACTTTTTTTGAAAAACTAGTGTCATTGCGATGCACTCCCACCTTTCGCAGAACACTCTCCATGACGAAGCTGAAGAGGTGGCATGATAAGGGATCACCTTGTCTGTACGGTATCAAAAAATTCGGAGAGGTCCATTCCTATTTTGACGGAGCTGGAGGAATTGCTCAACGTCATTTTGTAAAGCTTTATCAGCTTCGCAGGTATACCGAGCTCAGACATTGCGGCAAGAACACGATGCCTTAATGGGGCTATCGAAAGCAGCCTTATAGTCGACAAAAAGATGGTGTGTGTTGACTTGATTTTCGTGGGTCTTTTCCAGGATTTGGCGTTGTGTGAAGATCTGGTCGATGGTGGACTTGCCAGGTCTGAAGCCACACTGATAAGATCCAATCAATGTTTTGACGAGTGGCTTCAGTCGTTTACACAATACGCCTGTAAGAACCTTATATGCAATAGGGAGAAGGCATATACCCCTGTAGTTGGCGCATATCGTAGGGTCTCCTTTTTTCCGGACAGGACAGAGGACACTGAGGTTCCAATCGTTGGGCATACTTTCTTCTAGCCATATTTTGTAGATGAGCTGGTGCATGCGCCCTACCAACTCATTACATCCGGTCTTAAACAATTCAACGGGAAGCCCATCAGGACCTGCTGCTTTGTTGTTTTTCATAATCGCGACTTTAATCTATCTCCACACTGTTATCATCGATCGGGTTCGGAACATCATCTCTAGAGGCGGTATTAATGTCGTCATCGCCTTGCAGTAGAGTAGAGAAGTGTTTCCTCCACAACCTCAGCACCCCTTGCGGATATGTAACTAGGTTTCCATTTTCATCCTACCTAACGTATGCATAAAAATTGGCAGGGAAAAGAGTTTGGTATTCATCCCAGAACCGTCCAATTACAGCTGTTTTTCAAAGGCTATTCAACTTGCCTAACAAGTCTAACTGCCTTTCTGTTAGAAACTATGAAGTGAGGTGTAGATACCATGTTGAAGAGTACTATATCAGATGAATGATAGACATTTAATCAACATGACTACACCATGCACAATCCACTTATTGATGTTGCAGAGTTGTTGCTTGATGGCAAAGTATATTCATACAAACAATATGAATTTATGGTTCAAACCAGCACAATAATCCAACTTAAAAACAATGTTCGGTGGACTAAACGCTTTAGCTTATGGTAAAGAATAGGTGGAGAAATATCGATGCATAGAATATAACTGTAAGAGACAATATCAAAGGAGCACATCCTAAGAATCAATTCTCACTTCTCATACCATTTTGCGTACTATAACGATATCTCATCGCATTTTTGCACATTTCATTATCATTCTAATAGCGGGCTTCATCCAAAAGTGTTTTAATTTTTACACGAGGCTATATAGATATTCCTTCGACGACTTATTCTCACCAGTCTTTAGGCAAAAAAAAAACTCAGAGAGTAAATAGAATTGCACTTAAAAGTTTCTCAAAAACCTGTTGTTAGTGGATAATTTTTTCAAAATTTTTTACAATCCGCATGAAAATGTTATTATAGATGAACAATTGCTTTCATTTCGTAGTCGGTGCGGTTTTAGGCAATATATTCGATCAAAGCCGACCAGATATGACACAAAAATTTGGGCACTTTGCAATTCCACAACTAAATACGCCTGGAATATGGAAGTCTACACAGACAGAGCAAGAAATACACCGCCAGAAAAAAACAAGGCAAGACTTTCGTACATCGTATTATATTTGTTATATTTCCGTATTTTTAATTTAGGTAAGAGTGTGGTGGTCTAGTGGGTAGTGTGTTGGCTTATTAGACAAAAGGCCTTTGTTCGAATCCCAAGTCAGACATCAAAACGAAAAATATTTCTTCGGCGACTTCCTCCCAGCAGATTTCTGACAAAGACTCTGAGAGTAAAAACTGCCATGAAAAGCTTCTCAAAAATCTGTCGTTCGGAGTCGACTTTAAACTGTAGGTCCCGCCGCTCATGTATAAAATTTACGCCCACAATATAAGTGGTGTGAGAAGCTAGGTCGTAATTGTGACTGAAGGGTTGTAATGACCAATTATGTATGTATATATCTAGGAATAGTTGGACGATAAACTAGCCTTTTTCTTTCTTCCGCATGCATCTGAAATGCCAATCTGATGATATTAACGCTTTCTTGGTGTACAATCGATCTATGATATCCATTTAACGATTTGTCTAGTAGGTAATGAGTTGGCTTATAAGACATGAGGCCTTGGTTCAACCGCCTTCATTATATTACAAAGCTTCTGCCATAATGTCGATAAATTGCATTTATCGATTAAATGTGTTTATCGAGAACTTGTATTTATCGATAACTTGCATTTACCGACAATATAAATTTATCGATTACTTGCATTTACCGATAATATAAATTTATCGATTACTTGCATTTACCGATAATATAAATTTATCGATTACTTGCATAGTTTTCGATTACTAGTATTTATCGAGAGACTAGACTATTTTACTAGAGACTAGTATCTCATCATAATTGCTTTTAACATTTCTAGGATAAAAAGGCTTCTAGGATAGAAAATCGCCGTGGTCTAGTAGGTACTGTACTGACTTATTAGACGTAAAGCCAGGGTTCGAGACCCAGGCCGGACATCAAAATAAAATACAAAAAAGTATTTTACCGGCGATTTCTTCTCAGCAGATTTCTGGCAAAAATTCTGAGAGTAAATAAAATATTGCCATGAAAAGTTTTTCATAAAATCTGTCGTTCGGAGTCGACAGTGGTCCCGCCACTTATGTAAAAAAATTAACACACACAACATAAATGGTGTGAGAAGCTAGGTTGTAATCCTAACATAATGGCCAATTATGTATGTATGTATAAATGATTCGAATTATTTGAATCATTTATTACAATTTACTGCCCAGGTCAATAATCCTGACTGAAGGGTTGTAATGAAGACCAATTATGTATGTATTATGGTGTACAATCGATCTATGATATCAATTTGACAGTTTACCAGTAACTGCTTAAGTTGTTAGTCCATATTAATCATCACTGTCAGCATGATCATTATGGAAAGCGATACAATTGCTAATTGAAAAACGGTCACAAATTTTAAGCATACTAAACTGCACGTAAATAATTTCTAGATGGCAAAAGGGGATGCTGTACAAAAACTTTTTTCCAAAATTCGAAATTTATTCGCCTTTTAAGGCTTATTTGTGTACTCGAAACTCAAGAATAAGTATTTCTTTTTACGATTTCCTTAAGCATACTTACTTTGGCTGTCCCCTAAATTCTTGGAATTTATGAATTAAAAATCAATTCGTTTGCATTTATTTTTCTTTGTCGTTTTTTTTTTATACATTAAATATATATTTGGGTGTAATTTTTCTGTTTGTTTTTCTTTTTCATTTCCATAGGAGTAGAGGGGAATTAAGGAAAAAAGGGGGAGAAGGTTGAGTTTCATTTTTTTTCATTTTTTGTTTTACTTTGTCTTACTTAAACAGTTTGGTAACTGACTGCATAAATTATATTTTAATTTAATTTTTTTTGTTTTTTTCATTTATTATTTATTTTATTTTTATTTTCTTTCATTTTTATTTCTATTCTATTTTTTGTGGTTTTTTATTTTAAATTTTTTCTTTTTCTTATTTTTTCATTTTCATTTTAATTTCTTTTATTACTTGTAGGAGAGATAGAGACACACTCCGTTGCTGCTATTATTGGTTGTCAGTTATAAATTGTTGGGTTTTATGGTTTATCTTTAAATGTCTGTCGAAATGTCCGACTGTCTGTTTGTCTGTCTGTTTGTATTTCTTTTGCAAATATTTGGTTTTTAAGATATCTTATCTAATGTTTAATATAAATTAAATGATTTCATTTTATTTCATTTTATTTCTTTATTCATATGGCTTTTGGCCATTTAAGCTTTGAATTTTCTTGGGCATTTTCTCTCTTGTCTTGCTTCCTTTTCGTACATTTTGTTTAAATATTTGCCTTTTGGTTTGGTTTTTTTTGTAGAATTATTTTTTTATTTTCGTTAAGAAAAATTCTGATTATTTTCCATTTAAATTTTGTATATTGAAATTGTATTTTTTTTATTTTATTTTAATTTTTGTCTTCTATTTTTAGTTTGTTTCGTTTACTCAAGTTGTAACATCTACTTTGAAAAATATATACGATTTGTTTTATTTTATTTCTATTTTTTTTAAATTTATTTTTTTATTATTATTTTTTTTATAATTTTTTTTTGTAAGTTTTATCTTTTAATTCTATTTATAATAATAATAAATATTATTTTTTTGTTTGTTTTTTAAATTTATTTTATTTTATATTTTACACTTATTTTAGTAGAGCTTAAATTAAGAGTCTTATACAATATTAAACATACAATTTTTATTTTCTTTTTTTAAGAATTTTTTTTATTTATAATATTAATTATGTTATATAAAAACATATATATATTTTTAAAAAAAATTTCTTATTTTTATTTTTTATAATTTTTTATATGCAAGCCTTATGCCTCTAAACTTTTTATTAAATTCAACTCAAAAAAAAAAAAAAATTATAAAAATCAAAATAATTTTACTAAAATTTATTTTTAGTTTATAAATTAATTAAATTATTAACTAAATAGTTACTTCAATTAATAGTTTTCTTATCTCTGCCTAAATGTATCTGCGACAATGCAACACTCATATGAAAATGTCTGCTGCTTGTATGCAATAAATTAATTTGTATCGTTTGTAAAGTGAAAATAATTTAAATTCATTAATTAATTAAATTACACAGAAATTCAAGTGATAATTATTTACAACAAAACTGTTATAATTTCTGTAACTTAATAATTAATTTGTCAATTAAATTGCAAAAATTGAATTAATTTCCTTAAAATTATACGAAAAAATTTCCTTTGAAAAGCAAAATAGTTTTGGAAATGAATTTTATCATAAGCAGGGGCATTTGATTTCTTTTTTTTTTAAAACACCAAAAAGACTGATTAAATTCTCTTTAATAGGGAGAAGAATTATCCTACTTAGGAGGCACTGTTACACCACCACTTAACATTGTCAAAAATATCCGAGAACTATTCTGGCACTGCAATCCAAACCCACCCGGTAATGTAAATTTTTGAAACTTTGGTCGAAGACAAACGGAAATGAGTGGCTGAAAACTAGCGAATTAAAGCTACTTCTGACCGAAAATATATTCTACGTACTGCTAGATTTACGGAGCACATGATCGCAAACTACGTTAATGGCAGAATTCATTTGCCTTCCCAATTCCAACACAATGCCTGCATGAGTAACAGCGAGCCATCTCCGGACAGAAAAATGAAGCAGTAGCACGATTTGTTACCTTTAGACTTAGTTGATGTCAGTACATTATTGGTCATTAGAACCCATCAGTCAGGATTATTGACCTAGTTTCTCACACCACTTATGTTATGTGTGTTAATTTTATGCATGAGCAGCGGGACCTACAGTTTAAAGTCGACTTCGAACGACAGATTTTATGAGAAACTTTTCAGGGCAATTTTATTTACTCACAGAGTTTTTGCCAGAAAAAATACTTTTTGTATTTTGTTTTGATGTCTGGCCTGGGACACGAACCCTGACTTTTACACGTCTAATAAGCCAACACACTACCTGCTAGACACCACGTATGTAGAGCATACAGTCATTTAATTGTATTGTTACGTTTTAACCTTTTAAAGGCGTTTGAAATATCAGCTCGTAGATTGCAAATAAAATGTTTAGTTTTTATTAAAATTCTTCATTATTCGCGCAATGCTGGGTGCCACTGTTCACAACTTTATGTAAACAACAACAATTGCTTTACACTTATACTCTCTTAAAACGCACCGCGTCTTCACACAGTACTGACTGAACTTCACTCACTCACTCGCCTGCTTTGCTTTGTGTTTTATATGGCAAAGTAAGCAGTCTGTTGAGTGTTGTTAAAGGCGAATGTTCATGACTTCGCCTTCTCGAAATCTCTATAAATGTAAACATCATTGTTTACAAATATTATTGTAGTGTTGTTTGTATATTTTTGTTTACTTTTTTACCATTTATGCTGGTGTTTGTTGTAATATTAAGCAGTACGATAATTTGTAAACAGGTTAGTTTACTGCATTGTTTTGTTTTTGTAACTTTGGTTTATAACAAACAGTATGTATTTAGGAATAGTTGAACTAAAACTAAACTAGCCTTTTTCTTTCTTCCGTATTCATCTGAAATGCCATTCTGCTGACTGTCGTGGTGTACAATCGTTCTATGATATCAATTTGACAGTTTGCCAGTAACTGCTTGAGTTGTTAGTCCATTTTAATCATCATCGTTATAAGGATCATTATAGAAAGCGTTACAATTGCTAAGAAGCCATCGAAAAATATTTTAAGCATACTAAACTCTATGTAAATACAGAAAAATAAAGCAGTAACACCATTTGTTACCTTTTGGCTTTGACCAAGTAAGTAGAGCCTGGAGTCTAGGGTCTATTGCACGTATACTTATGCAGTCAACAAACTTTTTTTCAAATTTAGCTTTTTAATACAACAAACGTTGGTTTTACTGAATCCATCGTAACACCTTTTTCTGGTAAAAGTTCGGAAATTGCCAGTTCTATACTCATTCGTACACGGACTCTGTATACTCGCGTTATTAGCCACTAAAAGCCAGTACTATATTAGATGGCAGAAGCAAACGTGATCCAATAACACTTTCATTTATATTGAAAAGTTTTTGTAATATCGACGCCTCCATTCTATAACGTTCTAAGTACACTTAGAACGTTTTAAGTGTTCTTGAATTTTTAAATTCTACTTTCTCTAGCTTAAATACTGACAAAATTTACATTTTACGCACACATAAATACATACGTTAGATGCAGATACTCTGATGCCACAAAAACAGTGGGTCTTGAAGTTAGTAAGCAAAAGGAAATATTTTTTCATACCTGTAGCTTAAGGCTTTGGGATAAGAAATAATTTCATAAGCCGAGATGACTAAATGAGATAAGTCTACATAATTGGTCTTCAGAACACTTTAGTCAGGATAATGACTAAGTTTCTCACGCTACCCATGAGTGGCAGACCCACAGTATTGAGGCAACTCTAAACGATAAATTTTTTCTTGGATCTGAACTTTAACTATAGTTCGTACAAATAATCAAATGTTCGCATTGACATCATTAATTGGGTCTTTTTATATAATCCTCTTCCACATTATGGAAACTTATTCTGTGTCTATTTCTGTTTTATTAACGGAACCAGCGAAAAACGTAGGGAACACAACTACTTGTCATATTGACGCCTTCATTCTATAACGTGCTAAGTGTACTTAGAACATTTTTAATGTTCTTGTATTTTTTTTTTTTTAATTCTACGTTCTCTAACTGAAATACTGTCAAAATTTGGTTAAGATGCGTTCATCCCTTTCGAATTTATAGGGACAAATCTACTGAGAATACACATACAGTCGTATGCCGCATGAAAACTTTGAGAGCTTATAACTCACAACACACTTTTTCGACTTAGAATGTTACAGAACGGAGGCGTCGATATATTTGACTCAAGGAATCAATAGAAATTAATATGCCGTGCAGCAAAGTGTAAGTATTTCCGAAACAATAATTGTCATGAAAATGTTAATTTTACAGCAGTTTACTAGGCCCTTACAATGAAGAATTTCGATTGCAGTTGAATTCCGAGGAAATATCAGCACAAAAGATATTGTGAAAGCTATGTAGCATAGTGTTGACAATGAGGGGCCATATGTTTATTACCCAACGCAATAATCAAATTCTACAAACATTGCTATCGTAGCACAACCAACGAAGACATTTTTCGCCTTTGTATGGGTCACACTATGTCTTCTTAGCTAAAATTATCATAACACTGGAGCAGGCATATTGGAAATGATTTTTAAAATCCTATTTTCAGCCAATAAAATGCTAAAATATTACATTTTTATCAGTAGACAACATACGTTGCGAAAGATATAAAAGAACATTTTCCATATATAAAATATATTTACAGTGTCGGTCAAAAGAGAAAGAAAAAAATTATCTTTATTTTAAATTACATTTTTTTAATAAGAAATGATGCAAATTCTTCATCCTACGTTCCTCGTATAATTCGAATGTTTTTAAAGGTACCTTCCATGTGTTTTCAAGTTAATGGAATCTAGGATAAACAAATTTTAAGATGAATTCGGCAGGACGTAGATAATAGAAGTTCTAAGGTAGCAGAATAGGTGGTAGTTCCGCTAATGCTTACACAAGAAACAAAATAAAACTTTATCGGAATGAAACTAATGAGACAGAACCGAGAACAATGAATACAGTTAGATGCAGTAGGTAGATCTTATATCAGGTGCTTATTTCGTAAATGGTAACACGATTTGACAGATAATTAGTTTTATCAGAAGATGCTGATTTTGCAACAAAAAAAAATCATCTTTTCATATGAAGCTATTTTGATCTTGACGGTTACGTAAACAAGCAAAATTCTCGCTTAAAAATGTCATTGCCTTATGAAAGTTTTAATATACAGGGTGGCTGATATATAATGCAACGAAGTAAAACGATTTTTTAAAAAATATTTTTTTTAATTTTAATGTTTAAAAACAAAAAATTTTGGAAATAACATCAAATTTTAGAATCAGTTTAGATTTGTTCGAATTGGCCACCTTTGGTACGAATTATGGCCTTCAAATGGCCGACAAAGCCAACACAGGCTGCACGAAAGTAGCTCTTCGGTATTTTGGCCTATTCCCGGCGAAGCGTCGTCTTGAGATGATCGACACTTTGGCATTTTTTAGTGAGAACCTTACTCTCTAAAATGACCCAGGCACAAAAGTCCAAAGAATTGAGATCCGGAGATTTTGGTGGCCATTATGCGGTAGAAATGAAGCGAGGAAACTTCTTTTTAAGCCATTCTTGGTTAACGCGTGCTGAGTGCGAAGGTGCTAAGGCCTGTTGGAATGCGGATGGCCTGCGGCCGAAATATTTGTCTGCCCAGTGATTCAATACTGTACTTAAGACATTTTCCCAAAAATATTCGGCATTTATTTTGACCACACAGTCGATGAATACGAGCGGGGAGCGACCATCGGCCGTTACGGTGGCCCACACCATTACCATCGGCAGCGCATAAATTCTGGTGACCAATCGCAGATGTATATTTTCTGCCGACATCTTTGACAAGTAAAACCGATCATTTTGTTTGTTCACAAAGCGCTCAATTTAGAATGGCTTCTCATTGGAGAAAACCAAATTCGGTAACTGCCCACTGTCGTGCAAGCAAAGTAATTCCTTGGCTCTTTCCAGTCTAATTTTTTTTGCCCATCGAGCTCTTGCACTTTTTGGAACTTCAATGGCTTTAGTCCAAAATCATTTTTTAATATGTTCAGCTCACGAGCAATTTTTCTTGCACTGCGGAGTGGATTTCGATCAAATCTGGCCTTCATTTTTCGGATCATTTCTGGTGTTGTTACCGTTTTCTTAGTCTACTTTTTGGACGTGATGCAACACTGTTAGTATCACGGTAATGAGCAATGGTACGAGAAACAAAGGATTTATTCGCGCTTAAATGCTGGAGGGCTCCAACGATAGCCACCTGTGGTTTTCCAAGCCAAATATAAAGCAATCACACTATCACTATCACGCTTGAAATTCATCACGAATAACTTTTTTTCTGAATGCAATAGATCAAAATGCGTTTGTGAGCTGTCACTGGAATAAATCTGTCAGCTGTCAGACAAGCGGTTTACAAATGATAACAACCTGAAGTTGGTTGCAATACATACCAGCCACTTTGTATATGCTGTATTAATTTATGATCAAATAGTTATGACCGATACTGTATGTATATGTCTTGCTTCTTTTTTATTTTTTGTTAAGAAAACCTTTTAAAAATTATAAATCCTTTCATAAAAGAAAATATGAAGGTTTTTTTGCTGCTTAAGAAAGAGGCATGCCTTAAATGGTTTAAAATTGGCGTTTTTATTACTAAAAAAAAAGGAGAAACACCCTAGCATATTGAGGTTTATTTTATTTTAAGCAAATAAAATGATAAAAAAAAGTGCAGGAAAAGAGAAAGAAAAAAAGTAAAATCTTTTCTGATTTTCTTTACTTTACTTTGCTTTTCTATTCATTTTTCTGTTAAGCACTTACAATCTAGTTCATCATATTCAATTATTTTAATGGCATTTTATCTTTCCCCTTATTTAGTATCGTATTTATGTATGTAAGTATTGTACAGACAATATATATAAATTAAGGTTTTTTTTGTTATTTTGTTTTAAATTTATTATTCATTACGTTGTTGGTTTTGTTTTGTAGTTTTAAATTATTTTTCTTGGTTGGTTTCCTTTGTAATACAATTTCACTTTCCGTCAGTCTTAAGCTAAAAATAATTATTTTTCATTAGAATTTTTTTTTGGTTTTTTTGTAAATTAAATTTCAATTTGAATTTAATTTATATTTATTTTTATTTTTCAAATTAATTTTGTGTTTTCCTTCTATTTTTAGTTTTTTTTTATTTTTTTCAAAAGAAAAAAAGAGATTTTTATTGGGTTATCTTGTGTCTGGAAGGTATTTCTTCCTTAAATAGATGAGATTTTATTTTTTTTCTCAAGTTTTTATATTTAAATTCGGTGTTTTATTTTTTCTTTATTTCATTTTTTATATCAATTTTTTTTTTTAATAAAAAAAACTTTAGATTTCTGTTGATTATTTTTTATTTTTCATTTTCAAAAACTATTTTGTTTTAGTAAATTTTTAATGATTTTTTTATTTTTATTTTTTTTAAATTTATTCTTCTATGAAATATAATTTTCTTCTTCTTCGTCTTCTTTATTTTTTAATTGTCAATTTGAAATATCATGTCGTTTCATGATGTTTAATAATTACAAAGCTCTCAGAGATACTCTAGTAAAAGTTCCGTGTTTTTTTATTTAATTACAAAATAAATTAATTTCTTTTAATAAATATTGTATATGAAAGAAAATATTTTTTTTTTATTTAAATTTTATGTTAAGGTTTTAATTTATATACAATTTATAATTTTTTTTTTCTTAAATTTAAAAAATATTTTATTTACATTCATGAATTTTTTCTTAATTATTTAACACTAACCCTACGAGTTTTAAACTTCATTACAAGCATTTATTTTTTTTTGTTAAATTTTTGTTAATTTTTTTTTAGATTTTTTACAAGCACTTTAATTTATTTTTAAGTTTATTTTTAATTTTTATATATCTTTGTCTGCTTTAATTGTATTTTTTTTTTATAATTTTTTTTTATAAAATCATAATAGTAGTCGTAGTGAAAAAAAAAGTTTTTTTTTTTTATTGTTTTTAAAAAAGTTTTGTTATTTTTTGTTAAAAATAATGAAACACCAGTATATCGGAGGTTTATTTTTTTTAATTTGTTTTTAAGTATTCGTATAACTTTAATTTTTAAAAAAAGAAAAACATCCCACACTGCTTGTGTTATATAATATGGAATGAGTAAGGAGTTCGCACGAAAAAAAAATGGGTCTACTTTTAAGCTTATAAGTTTTATCATAATTGTTAGTCATCTGTTTCAAAATCCACGTGCTAAACGTCATTGCAATAGCAAAATTAGTTTTTTGAAAATGGGCACCCAACAAGAGTGTCGTAAAAAAATAATTGAAATTTGCAATGAAAAACCGCCTCGCTTACAAGAAACGATTGCTAGGTTCGCTGATGTTAACCAAAAAACAGTATCTAAGGCAAGAATAAAACAATATAAGGAGTCTTTGCGTATTGAGAGAAAGCATGGAAGTGGAAGAAAAAAAGGATTTGCTGACCAAAACAGCAAGCAAGCAAAATAATACGTATTTTTCTAAACCACCCTAAAATATCTGGAAAAAAAAGTGGCTCTATAAGTTGAATGCTCTGATACCTTTGTCAGAAAAAAATTTTATACACAAAAATAATTCAAATATTATTTACTTTAATTGAAATATAAAGCGAACAAAATCCTTTACCTAGTTTTATTTCTATAACGAAAAGTATAAATCCATTTTTTTTTTGTGCGCACTCCTTAATATATAACATATAAACGAACCTAACATCAATGAATTGATCATAAAGAAAATAACTTTAGCAATAGAAACAATTAAAGAGGCATATCCCATAATCCCTTTGGTAAACAAAATATTTAATTAAGTTACTCTCAAAAAAAATAAAAAATTTAATGGCAACCACGTGAACACAATGCATGCGCCAAGGTTAAAGGCGCCAGATTATGTCCTTGATTTCCATATTTTAAGTCATACAAACATAATTGGCCATTACAATCCTTCAGTCAGGATTACGGGCTTTTCATGGTAACTTTATTTACTCTCAGACTTTTTAGCAGAAATCTGCTAAGAGGATTCACCGAAGAAATATTTTTTCTTATTTCGTTTTAATGTCTGACCTAAGGTTTGAACTGTGGCCTTACGTCTAATAAGCCAACACACAACGTACTTGACTACTCAGGCACTAGCCGTAACCTCAACTTGTTAGGGAATAAATATACAAGTTAACAAAGAACAATTAGATTTAAGACTATAGGAATATAACACAGTAAGACCCCGCTTAACGCTGCTACGCATAACGCTGTTTCAGTATTAAGCGGTAGTATTGGAATTTCCCTAAATCGCACTGTATTGATACTTGTTGTATATGTGTGGAAATCAGAGATCAGTAATGAATCGTTTTTCCACTAATCATAAGCACTCATGCAATTTTGAGTATTGAAATTCAACTACTCTGATTCATTCGTACTCGCTACCACATTGATTTATAAGTATAAGGTAGCAATGAGTATGAGTACAACGTTGACATCAAACTCACAACGTTCGAAATGTGTTTGATTCATACGCCTACTCATTCTGAATCATAAATTTAGAAAAATTCTTATAATAGTTATAAGTGATTCGAGTGGCTTGAATCATTCATAAAAATTTACAGCCTTTGCTGTTGTTGCATATACAAACAAAGAAGAAAGGAAAGACAAAGCATACACACAATCTTTTTGTAGTGCTCATACGCGAATCATACTTATTTTGTGCTTAGTATAAGTGTTAAGTAGAGACGAGTCGAAGTCAATCATGCGTATTGTTAAGTATGAATACGACGAGTACTTCCAACTTTGAGTATGAGTAGTATGAGTATGAATTCATAATAAGTATGAATGCGTAAGTATTTGAAATTATAAGTATGACTCGAATCTACTCATCGTTTTGACTACTTATTGCTGATCTCTGGTGCAAATGGAACGGGCATCCACCAACCAAAAGCGGTGCACTGTATAGCGACTGGTATATACTATGTAACTATTTCAACGCTCTTTTGTTACTCTGTTACAGATAAAGATTTCAACTGTATTTTCCGAAGTCGCAATGTATTTACATACGTACATACGTGTTAAGTTGCCTCGTTTAATGCTCTTTCGTTTATAGCTGGAACTTATTGGAACGTATCCCCTGCGTTAAGCAAGGTCTTGCTGTATAGGAGGAATGGGAACATTAGAGAGTGAACTGTATAAACACTCTGACAGAATATTTGAAGAAAATTACTGAGAGGGTTAGAAAGAAAGTTTTTCATTTTTTCAAACATTATTTGCATACATAATTGGTCATTACATTGGATTACGACCTAGTTTCTTACAACACTTATCTTGTGAGTGTTAATTTACATATGAGAGGCGAGACCTACTGTTTAAAATCGACTCCAAATGATAGATTTTTGAGATTTTATTTACTTCTAGAGTTTTTGTCAGAAATCTGTTGAAAGGAAGTTGCAAAAAAAAATATTTTTCGTATTTTATTTTATTGGAGATGTCTGGCGACACAGCGACTTGCATCGCTAGAGCATTAGTTAAGCTAAATTTAAGTAAATTCGAGTCTTTAGGTAGGCAGGTTGGTAAGTAGTTTGGAGGAGAGGAGTCTAACCCTGGTTCTCGTGTATATTACAATAAACATTCACTATCATGTCGGCTTGTTGTGCCTACCAAAATCATCCATTGACTTCATGCCCTGCATTCATTGCTTTTCACCACGCCTATAGGGTTCAGATGTTCAAGTAAGCTGCAGTGTAACGTGAGTACGCTCTCTAGTATCATCCCAAAGTCTTTTTGTAATTTCTACATTTCTACATACATAATTGGTCATTGCAATCCTTTCAGTCAGAGTTATGGACCTAGTTGTGTGTGTCAATTTTATACATAAGTGGCGGGACCTACAATTTAAAGTCGACTCCGAACGGAAAATGTTTTTTGACAAACTTTTCATGGCTATTTTATTTACTCTCAGAGTTTTTGCCACAAATCTGCTGAGAGGAAATTGTCGAAGAAATACTTTTCGTATTTTGTTTTGTTAGCTGGCCTGTGGCTCGAATCCCGGCTTTAATAAGCGACTTCATTATTATTACAATTATTTCTACTGTGCCCTTATTTCACCATAGTCGTTGTGACATTTCCGCTCACTTTATCAATGTAATGCACTGAGAAGCATTGCGTTATCGAAGCAATCTTTCCAAGTTGACTAGGAGCCCATATAATGCGTACTGTTCCATGCCAAAAGTAATTCTTTTTCGTCTTATTATACTCCCAGACCATCTTTGATTTCGTATTTATGGGTGTTATTGGCTTTCGTAACTTTTAACTTTAATTTAATGGAAGAATTCTAAGTTAAAAATCTTCGCTTGAAGAAGAATTGAAGGAATTGTGCTTTGTGAGCTTGTAAAACCAGGTCAAACAATGATTTTTGATCTCTACGGTCATTAATTAAGGATATTCAAGTGGGTAGTTCCAATTGCAAACCAAGAAAACCATGAGACTAGACCATAGATTTTTTAGAAACACAATTTACTTTTAATTACTAGCTTTTCACACCATTTATGTAGTGTATGTTAATTTTAGCCATGAGTGGCAGTTACAGTCTTACGTCGATTCAGACTGACAGATATTTTCCATGGCAATAACATTCAGAGTTTAGTCATAAGTCAGTGAAGTCGCTGTAGCCTAGTAGGTAGTGTGTTGGCTTATTAGACGTAAAGCCAGAGTTCGAGCCCCAGGCCAGACATCAAAATAAAATACAAAAAAAGTGTTTCTTTAGCGATTTCTGGCAAAAACTCTGAGAATAAAAATAAAATTGCCATGAAAAGTTTCTCAAAAATCTGTCGTTCGAAGTCGACTTTAAACTGTTGGTCCTGCCACTTATGTGTAAAGTTAACACACACAACATAAGTGGTGTGAGAAACTAGGTCAATAATCCTGACTGGAGGCTTGTAATGATCAATTATGTATGTATGTATGTATGCTTAGTCAGAAAACTGCTGAGAGAAATTCGTTAACACAAATATTGTTCCCCTATATTATTTTGTAGTCTGAGCTGGGGTTTGAACCACGGCTTCTCGCCTAATAAGAGACACACGCACACTACTTTATAGAAAACAGCGAAATCTATGGAAGCTATAAATATACAAAAGACACGAACAAATGTTTCATTTTCTTGGAGATGTCTGACCTGGGGATTGAACAGTAGTCTAGCGTCGAATCAGCAAACACACTGCAAGCAAGATTACGACGAATTTTACTGCGAGATAATTGGAGGACTAAATAGTTGTGAGAACGTGCTAAACATATTGTGTGTATTGGGTTGGCAGTAGCTTTTAATTCGCTAAGTTTCGTTTAAACGATAGCTGATTGATTGCCTGGCATCAGGAGACATACTACTGGTCACCTTGTTCAATATAAAGATCTAAGCAAACCTATTAAAATTTTGGGTTCTAGGAAAAGTAGTGCCTCGATTTAATATAAAAAAAAAATTTAAGGGCACTAAATCATAATCCATTGAAAGCTGTTATACTCATACGTATCAGAGATCAGCAATGAATCCTTTTTCCGCTACTCATAAGCACTCATGCAATTTTGAGTATGAGTGAATCAACAGAATTGTAATTCAACTACTTTGATTCATTCGTACTCGCTACAACATTGATTTAGAAGTATAAGGAGGAATGAGTATGAGTACAACATTGACTTTAAACTCACAATATTCGAAATATGTTTGATTCATACGTGTAGTCATTCTGATTCATAAATTTAGAAAAATACTTATAATACTCATAAGTGATTCGAGTGATTCGAATTATTTATCAAAATTTACAGCCTTTGTTGTTGTTCCATATACAAACAAAGAAGAAAGAAATGACAAAGCATACACACAATCTTCTTGTAAGTATAGTAGTGTTCGTATGCGAATCATACTTATTTGTGCTTCGTGTAAATGTTAAGTAGAGACGAGTTGAAGTCAATAAAATCATGTGTATTGTTAAATATGAATACGATGAGTAGTTCCAAATTTGAATATGAGTAGTATGAGTATCATACTAAAATAATTATGAGTGGATATAAGTAACAGAAATTATAAGTATGACTCGAATCTCCTTATCGTTTTGAATACTCGTTGCTAATCTCTGATATGTATCAGCAATTATTCCAATTTCAATTCTAATTTATTACTGCACGAAGGCCTTAATCATTTGAAAATTTAATTGAATTTATGAACCTAATACAGTTTATGTCTGGCAATGGAAAACAAAATAAATTTTCTTCTTTAAATTTTTTTTTTTTAATTTTTTTAATGTTTAAGGATTAAATTCACTAAACGAAAAACCAGCAAACAGAAGAGTACATGACCTGCTGGCTGCTGCTCATTAGTGTGCAGTGTAGGATTTTTATTTATTGTCGGTCTTTGGCCGAGTTTTGGGGTTTTTTCGTTCAAATTGTGTTTTTTTTTTGTTTGCTTTCTCAAGTTCTTTTTTATTCTTATTTTTCTTTAATATTTTATTTATCTTTACACATTTCGTTCTTTTTCTTTTTTTTCCAAACAATTCTTTACTATTTTTGAAGCAAATTTTCTTGCCTTTTTTTGTTTTTTTTGTGGATAATGAAATATGCTTGCTTGTCTTTAGAAAAAAGGATCTTTTATTTCAGTTTTTCTTGGTATTTTTTTCTATTTTTTTATGTTCTATTATGCTTTTTATAGGTTCTGTTTTTTCTCTGGCTCTTTTACATCTTTATAGAAATTTTTTGCAGTTTTTTTTTTTTTATTTAATTTCTTTCATATTTTTTTTATTATTTTTTTTTTTTAATTTTTTGTATATTTTTTTAATGTTTTATAACCTTTTTTTTCTGCTGTTAAGAGTTTATATTTTATATTTGCAGACTAAAACTATAAAACTAAAAAAAAAAAAATAAAAAATAAAACGAACACAAACTATCTTTAGTTTATCTTACATTAAATGTAGAGAATAGTGTACAGTAAAGTAGTTTAGTTACACAAATAGTACAGACACATCTATTTACACAGAGTAGTTGACCTAAAAAAAGGACGTTTTACACATAAAAAACAAGAAAAAAATTTAAAATTATGAAGGGTTTCGTAGTGTGTATGTGTAAGAGTTTATTTAACAGAAAGCATGTATGTATGTGTGTATGTGTGTGCAAATACTTATCCTGCATTCAGGATAAGTAAATTGGGGTTTGGGTTTTCATTTTTCGTTCATACAATCTTAACTGGGGAAAATTATAAAACAGAACTAAACAATGTTAGAAAACATACAACTTTTAACAAGAAAAACACATTTAGGGCCATTATTACAACTTCCCGTTAAAGTTGCCATTAGTTAAAGTTACCTTTAGCTAAAGTATACGTTTAAGTTACCTTTAACTTATTTTCGTTAATTACAACTTTCAGAACAAAGATCAGCAACGAATATTCAAAACGATAAGTAGATTCAAGTCATACTTATAAGCATTCATACTTATTTCAATATGATACTCATACTACTCATACTCAAAGTTGGAAGTATTCATCATATTCATACTTAACAATACGCACGATGTAATATTACAACTTACAGATCAGAGATCAGCAACGAGTAAAAATTCAAAGTTTCTACTGCAGGTAGTTGTAAATAATTTCGTATGCATTTGTTGGGTGACTTACATACATACCAGAGATCAGCAATGAGTATTTAAAACGTTGAGTAGGTTCAAGTCATACTTATAATATCAGATACTTAGACGCATTCATATCTATTTTAATATGATATTTATACTACTCATACTCAAAATTAGAAGTTCTCGTCGTATTCATACTTAACAATAAGCATGATATTATTGACTTCGACTCGTCTCTACTTGACATTTACACTAAGCACAAGAAGGTTGTGTGTATGCTTTGCTTGCTCTCTTTGTCTTTCTTTTCTTCTTTGTTTGTATATGGAACAACAAAAAAGGCTGCAAATTTTGATGAATGATTCGAATCACTCGAATCAGAAATAAGCATTATAAAGTATTTGTTTAAAGTTATGAATCAGAATGAGTAGCCATATGAATCAAACATATTTCGAATGTTGTGAGTTTAGTGTCAACGTTGTACACATACTCATTGCTACTTATAAATCAATGTTGTGGCGAGTACGATTGCTACTTATACTTATAAATTAATCTGTTACAGATCAAATAAAATTAAATTTTTCTAAAATATGACAATGCCGGCAATGTCTTTCCTTAATTTTTTGTTTGTACATGCAACAATAACAACAAAGGCTGTAAATTTAAATGAATGATTCGAATCACTTGATTCATTTATAAGTATTATAAGTATTTTTCTAAATTTATAAAGCAAAATGAGTAGGGGTATGAATCAAACATAATTTTTTTTTTATTAAATCAGTACTCAGGGGATGACCCCTACTCATGCAGTCCATTGTGCAGGTTTTTTAGGAAAGGTGGAAAGAGAGAAGATGTAAACTGTAAGGAAGAAAGAGGCTACTGATGACTATAAAATGGCTAGTGCTATACCTTCACCATTAGACAATATACAGCAATCGTCCGCCAGAGGTCCGCTGTTTCTCATACCAGTTATGTTGTGTGTGTGTTAATTTTATACAGAAGTGGCGGGATCTACAGTTTAAAGTCGACTCTGAACGACAAATTTTTGAGAAACTTTTCAAAGAAGAGAAAGAGAAGAAATCGCCAAAAAAATGCTTTTTTTGTATTTTATTTTGATGCCTGGCCTGGTACTCGAAGCCTGGCTTTACATCTAATAAGCCAGCACACTACCTACTAGACGACGGTGACCCCAAGTTTATTTCGAATGTTGTCACTGTGATGTCAACGTTGTACTCATACTCATTGCTATTTATACCTATAAATCAATGTTGTAGCGAGTGCGAATGAATCAAAGTAGTTAAATTTCAATTCTATTGATTCACTCATAATCAAAATTACATGAGTTCTTATGAGTTGCGGAAAAACGATTCATTACTGATCTCTGTTACGGATCAAATAAAATTAACTTTTTCAAAAATATGGCAATGCCGGCAATGTCTTTCCGTTCTTCTTTGTTTGTATATGCAACAACAACAAAGGCTGCAAATTTTAATGAATGATTCGAATGACTCGAATTACTTATAAGTATTTTTGAAAATTTATGAATCAGAATGAGTAGGACGTATGAATCAAACATATTTCGAATGTTGTGAGTTTATGTTGTACTCATACTCATTGCTACTTATACTTACAAATCAAAGTTGTAGCGAGTACGAATGAATCAGAGTAGTTGAATTTCAATTCTATTGATTCACTCATACTCAAAATTGCATAAGTGCTTATGAGTAGTGGAAAAAGATTTATTGCTGATCTCTTGCTGGGTGAGGAAATTTTCTTGTTGCTTAAGTTTGTGAGGACAATAGGTTTCGAGAAGGCATTAAGGGATATCCCAAATGAGTGCAGTACAATCGATAGTATGGTCAACGTCTTGTAGTCTGCGAATTATGTAAATTGAAACTCGAATTACTTATAAGTATTTTTCTAAATTTATGAATCAGAATGAGTAGCCATATGAATCAAACACATTTCGAATGTTGTGAGTTTGATGTCAACGTTGTACTCATACTCATTGCTACTTATAAATCAAAGTTGTAGCGCGGACAAATGAATCAGAGTAGTTGAATTTCAATTCTGTTGATTCACTCATTCTCAAAATTGCACGAGTGCTTATGAGTAGATGAAAAACAATTCATTGCTGATCTCTGTATCAGATAAAATAAAATAAACTTTTTTAAAAATTTGGCAATGCCTGAGCAAAGACGATAAAACTGGTTATTGTATTTTGGTTGTTGTATTTTGTTTTAATTTGAAGTGGCCATATCGAAAATACTATATGATATGGCAACTTCAAACATAAAGTGACCTTTAAATGTTCAAGTTAGGATGATCTTCCCTTTAGCTTAACGATCACTTCTATTTTATTGGGTACTCGTAATAATGAAAACCAATTTATCTCTCCGTTAAAATCCTAGCTTTAGTTAACGGCATGGTGTAATAATGGCCCTTAATGCTTAAATATAATGCTTGTAAATAGAAAAAGACAACATGAATATGATGAAAAGAGAGAGAACGAAAGCGAGAAAGATAGCGATGGAGAGAAATGAAAGTTGGCTTAATATAAAGCATTAAAACAAAAGTTTTCCCTATTCTAACTAAAACTAATTTATTTATGAAAAGTATTGGTTTTTTTAATTTTTTTTTTTTGTTTATGATTTTTTTATTATTTGCTTTTCTATTTCATTGTTATTATTATTATTGTGTGTGTGTGTGTGTTTTTTAATAATAAATTTTAAATGCATTTACTTTAAAGCTTGAGTTTGAAAAAGGAAACATTTTTTACAAAAGTTTAGTTTCTTAAAGGATGTTTGGGGAAAATGTTTACAGGATAGAAAGAAGCAAGAATCAGGCATTAAAAATTCCAAGAAACTATTCGAGTTATTACTTGTTATCACATCACCGCATAAGGCTAAAGGCCAATTTGACAAGGCAAATACATCCAATGGATCATTGCACATAGGAAGCTTACAGTGTATCTGTTGCAATAAATTCTGAAATCCTTTCTACACCAGTAGACAAAGTAATCCTAATAAAAAATACTTTGTCAACGTCAAACCCATTGAACCTAATTGAACCAGCCGTTGCAGTTAATTTTTTTCTTTCTAATACCATAATTTAGGATACGAATTGATAAGCTTATGCCTCCAATTATTTTGATTTTTGATTCGAGTAAATACTTCCCAAATTAATTTATTACTTTACGGGCTTTTTGTTGCACTTTTATGCATGTTCGTCTTCGAGAATTATAGGATTACTGAGAAGATACTCATGTATTCTAAGTGATTTCAATTATATTGAACGTAAATTCCAAATCACATATGCACACCAAATTCAAAATTCAAAATTTCTACTGCAGGTAGTTGGAAATAATTTCGTATGTATTTGTTGGGTGACTTACGTACATACTAGAGATCAGCAACGAGTATTAAAAACGATGAGTAGATTCAAATCATACTTATAATTTCTAATACTTATACCCATTCATACTTATTTTAATATGATACTCATACTCATACTCAAAGTTGGAAGTACTCATCGTATTCATACTTAACAATACGCATGATTTTATTGACTTCGACCGAAGCACAAAATAAGTATGATTCGCGTACGAGCACTGTAATACTCACAAGAAGATTGTGTGTATGCTTTGGATTTCCTTTCTTCCTTGTTTGTATATGCAACTACAACAACAAAGGCTGTAAATATTCATGAATGATTCAAGCCACTCGAATCACTTATAAGTATTATAAGTATTTTTCTAAATATTTGACTCAGAATGAGTAAGAGTATGAATCAAACATATTTCGAATGTTGTGAGTTTGACGTTAACGTTGTACTCATACTCATTACTACTTATACCTATAAATCAATGTTATGGAGAGTACGAATGAATCAGAGTAGTTTAATTTTAATTCTGTTGATTCACTCATACTCAAAATTGCATGAGTGCTTATGAGTAGCGGAAAAACGATTCATTGCTAATATCTGATACATACATAATTGGTCATTATAACCCTTCAGTCAGGATTATTGCGGCCGCAACCGCATAAATTTCAACTGATCCAGAAACTGAAGGTAAAGGAACTAAGGCAACGACATGTTTTTTGACCCTGATTTTCATTGACAAATTATCTTCACGCAATGAGACCCATATCTGGATGAATGGGACGATTTCATTTTACATGAAATCCAAGAGCCCCCAATACCTACCGTAAAAGCCACACAATATTGTATTGATTTTGAGGCAGAAGCATCATCAGTCCGTATGCCTTTAAGAACCATGTTAACCAGGCCATCAAAGTCAACGCCGTTCTCTATGGGTGGATGATAAATAACTTATTTTGCCCCAAATTTGATGATCTGGATTTTTTTTTGTATCTACCAATATCATACAATTTGATGCCGGTAATCTTTAACTTACAGAGTTTTCTTACGTTGCAGGTGTATGTGAATGAGCTATAAACTACAGCGATACTCAAAGCCATTATAGTCCTGCCGTCATTCAAATTCTTCCTAATTTATACGCCAAAATCTTGGATATTTGGACATGTCATCTGCCTGTCTTTTCTTTGGAGTTTCACTTCTTTAATAAAAGCTTTGTCGTTTATGGTCAACTTACACGATAAGAGTTTACGTACGTTACATAGCTTTACGTACGTGAACGTATAACATAAACGATAGGAAACTATGTCAATTAAAAATTGAATTATATCAGCCTTAAAGCATGACAATTAGCGATGGATGTTAGATTTTGATTAAATGATCATGGCTGCTGAAGACTAGTTTTGACACCAGAGATCAGCAATGAGTATTCAAAAAGATAAGTAGAATCGAATCAGACTCTTAATTTCTGATACTTCTACGCATTCATACTTATTTTAATATCATGGAACGAACCTCTCTCTACTCATATTCAAAGTGTGAAGTACTCATCATATTCATACTTAACAATACGTATGATGTTGTTGATTTCGACTCTCCATAACTTAACATTTACAAGAATTACAAAATAAGTATGATCTGCGTAATACTACGAAGTTGAGTGTTTGCTCTGTTTGCTGTTCGATCTTTTTTTCTTTTGTTATAAATGCAACAACAACTAAGGCAGTCAATTTTTACAAATGATTCGAGTAACTTTTACGGACGCTAAAATACTTGGAAGTTGAGTGTTTGTTCTGCTTGCTGTTCTGTCTTTTTTTCTTTTGTTGTAAATGCAACAACAACTAAGGCAGTAAATTTTGATGAATGATTCGAGTAACTCGAATCATTTATACATACACACATAATTGGCCATTACAATCCTTCACGACCTAACTTCTCACACCATTTATGTTGTGAGCGTTAATTTTATGCATGAGTGGTGGAACCTACAGTTTAAAGTCGACTCCGAACGACAGATTCTTTTTTGAGAGACTTTTCATGGCAATTTTATTTATTCTCAGAGTTTTTGCCAGAAATCTGCTGAGAGGAAGTCGCCGAATAATGTATCGATTCTCCAGTTACTATCAAGGTAGTGTTAAGCATTGAAGTCGTCAAGTGTTATTGAGGGATAACTTTTTAGGGCAAAGATAAGGAAACTTACATAAAATCGATGTTAGTATAAAAAAATTGTTGTTAAAAGTAAAGGCCACACTTAACGAAAAACAGGCACAACTCACAGATCTGAATCCCATATTAAGAAATAGGTTCGAAAATAGGAAAAAGGTTCGAAATTTAATCGAAATAAGGCTGACAGAAACGCAAAAGAGAGAGACTTGATCAAAAGAATCAATGGATTACGTACTTAATTGGATTACAACCTAGTTTCTTATACCACGTATGGACATACATATGCACATACATTATTGGTCATTACAAGCCTTCAGTCCGGATTACGACCTAGCTTCTTACACCTCTGGTGACTGAT
Organism: Sarcophaga peregrina; assembly: GCA_014635995.1. Taxonomy (NCBI): domain Eukaryota; kingdom Metazoa; phylum Arthropoda; class Insecta; order Diptera; family Sarcophagidae; genus Sarcophaga; species Sarcophaga peregrina. The sequence continues at coordinate 83,052,876 of CM025792.1, read as the reverse complement.
GTTGTGTGTGTTAATTTTATACATAAGTGGCGGTACCTATAGTTTAAAGTCTATTTCGAATGACAGATTTTAGAGAAACTTTTCATTGCAATTTTATTTACACTCCAAAAATCTGCTGAGGGAAAGCCCACGAAGAAATATTGTTTGATATTTTCGTTTTGATGGATGACCTGGGATTTGAACTCGAGCCAACACACTACCTACTAGACTACGGTGACTTTATAAGCATTATAAGTATTTTTCTAAAGTTATGAATCTATATGAGTAGGCTTATGAATCAAGCATATTTCGAATGGCATGAGATTGTTGTCCACGTTGTATGCATATTCATTGCAGCCTGTATATATGAATGAATCAGAGTACATAGCAAAATTTCAATATTGTTGACTCACTTATATTGAAAAATTTCATCAGCGCTTATGAGTAGCGAATGACGTCAACGTTGTATGCATACTCATTGCAATCTGTACTTATAAATTCACGTTGTAGTGAGTACGAATGAATCAGAGTAGTTAAACATCAATATTGTTGACTCACTTATATTGACAAATTTCATTAGTACTTATGAGTAGCAAATGATGTCAACGTTGTATGTATACTCATTGCAACCTGTACTTATGAATCAACTTTGTAGTGAGTATAAATGAATCAGAGTAGTTAAACATCAAAATTGTTGACTCACTTATATTCAAAAATTTCATCAGTACTTATGAATAGTGGGTAGTGAGTACGAATGAATCAGAGTAGTTAAACATCAATATTGTTGACTCACTTATATTCAAAAATTTCATCAGTACTTATGAGTAGCGAATGATGTCAACGTTGTATGCATACTCATTGCAACCTGTACTTATAAATCAACTTTGTAGTGAGTATAAATGAATCAGAGTAGTTAAATTTCAATATTTTTGACTCACTTATATTGAAAAATTTCATCAGCCCTTATGAGTAGCGAAGGATGTCAACGTTGTATGCATACTCATTGCAACCTGTACTTATGAATCAACTTTGTAGAGAGTATAAATGAATCAGAGTACTTAAACATCAATAGTTTTGAATCACTTATATTGAAAAATTTCATGAGTAATTATGAGTAGTGAAAAAACGATTCGTTGCTAATCTCTGTTACAGATAAAACAAAATTAAAGCAAAATTACTCATTGCAACCTGTACTTATAAATCAACGTTGTAGTGAGTATGAATGAATCAGAGTACATAGCTAAATTTCAATATTGTTGACTCACTTATATTGAAAAATTTCATCAGTACTTATGAGTAGCGAATGATGTCAACGTTGTATGCATACTCAATGCAACCTGTACTTATAAATTGACGTTGTATGAGTATGAATGAATCAGAGTAGTTAAACATCAATATTGTTGACTCACTTATATTGACAAATTTCATGAGTACTTATGAGTAGCAAATGATGTCAACGTTGTATGCATACTCATTTCAACCTGTACTTATGAATCAACTTTGTAGTGAGTATAAATGAATCAGATTTCAATATTGTTGACGCACTTATATTGAAAAATTTCATCAGAGCTTATGAGTATCGAAGGATGTCAACGTTGTATGCATACTCATTGCAACCTGTACTTATAAATCAACGTTTTAGTGTAGGTATGAATGAATCAGAGTAGTTAAACATCAATAGGGGTCGCCGTGGTCTAGTAGATAATGTGATAATATTAGACGTAAAGCCAGCGTTCGAGTCTCAGGCCATACATCAAAATAAAAAATACAAAAAGAATTTTTTCGTCGTTTTCTTTTCAGAAGATTTCTGGCAAAAACATTGAGAGTAAATAAAATTGCCGTGAAAAGTTTCTCAAAAAATCTGTCGTTCGGAGTCGGCTTTAAACTGAAGGTCCCGCCACTTATGTACGAAAATAACGCACACAACATAAATAGTGTGAGAAACTGCGGGCTTCTTGGGGACGATTGCTGTAGACTGTCTAGTGGTGAAGATATGGCACTGGCCATTTTATAGACACCTAGTAGCAACTCGTTTCCTTGCCGTTCGCATCATCTTTCCACCTTTCTTAAAAAACCTGCACAATGCACAGCATGAGTAGGGGTCACCCCCTGAGTGCTGGTTTTATAAAAAAACAAAATGTGTTTGATTGAACACTTTCATCTGTACTTATGAGTAGCGAATAATGTCAACGTTATATGCATACTTATTGGAACCTGTACTTATGAATCATCGCTGTAGTGAGTATGAATGAATCAGAGTAGTTAAACATCAATATTTTTGATTCACTTATATTGAAAATTTTCATGAGTACTTATGAGTAGCGAAAAAACGATTCGTTGCTGATCTCTGTTACGTTTTAGTGAGTATGAATGAATCAGAATACATAGCTAAATTTCGATATTGTTGACTCACTCATATTTAAAATTTCATGAGTACTTATGAGTAGCGAAAAAACGATTCGACATCAAATTTCTGGAAATATTTTAAGCATACGAAAGAAAACCTACTTTTTGAAAACGTTTACAAATATTTGTTCAACGACAAAGGGAATTTACAGTTATTGACAGTTATTATTAGTAAAGTTCATTAAGGATTCGTAACAGTTTAGAAGTTAAGTACATAAGTGAGTGTTTAAATTTCATATTTTTACAATTTATTTTTGTTTACGTACATATTATTTGTATATAAAATGGCTAAATATGTTTTAAAAAAATTTGTTTTTTTTTTAATTTTTTATGTACTTTTTGCAATATTGTTTCCCTTTTTAAGCTACATTTATGATACTTGCTAATATGAATTCACAATTAATAATTAATGAAAAAAAAAAAATGCTTACAATACGAATAAAAAAAATTGTTTTTGTTTTTGTTTGTTTGGTTGTTTTATTTTTATGTGTAATTTATGTTTTTAATAATTAATTTTTGGTTTTTAATTTTCATTAGTTGTTCGCTTATATATAGTATGTGACTGATCTGGTGTATATACAATAAAAATAATTTAAATGACATGACAAAACCTAAGATTATTGGACTGCTTTGGCATTTTATAGACGATGACGATGACTTATTGAAAAAAGAAAATTTTTTTTTTTTAAATTACAAGCAATTAAGCAAAATAATAATACCAATTAAAAATAATTTTTTTTTTTTTTTTAATTTAAATATAAATATATTTTATTTTATTATAATTATTATTATTATTATATTTCAATTCTTTAAATACTTAAATTTAGTTTGACTTACAATATTAAATAGTTATGAAAATAATGGAAAAAAAAATTATTTTTTAAATTTTTTTTTAATTTTTTTTAAATAAAAAATATTTTATAAAAAAGCTTAAATTCAATAAATATTTTCAGTTTATTTTTTTTTTTAAAGAAATCAATTAAATTTTTTTATAAATTTTTTTTAAATTAATTTTTTTTGTTTTTTGTTTTCTGAGTATGAGTAAGAACACAGGGTGAATTTTTGAAATTATTTTTTTCATAGGCTTAATTTCTATTATATTTTCAGTTTATTTTCAGTATATTTTAATGACCCCAAAATGAATGTTTGAAATAATTTTTTTTTTTCTTTTAAATGCTTCAAAACCCTTTTAAATTTATTTCTTTATAAGTAAATTGAAACTAAAAAATTGATGAGTTTTTTTTTTTTTTTTTTGTATTTTTATTTTGCTAAGAGTACATCATCTTCATCTTTTATTTTCATCTTCTTAGCCAACTTGACAGCCATAGACAATGGCCAATATCAGCCATAACAATTTAAAGGCCGTAAGGCTGCAACTGGAGTTATTTGCAGAGGCTGAAAGCACTTGTACATTACTGCTGCGGGCATCCATTAGATCTCGTGATAGTGGCAATTCAGTGGGATCACTTAGTTCTTCATGGCAGGGCAGACTTTCAGGTTTCAAAAGGAATAAACGCACTGGTATGGCTAAAGCCTGTACCGTCATAAGATCCATATTGTGGCTTTGGGAGCCAGAGGCAGAGGATGAGGAGGAGGACGATGGCGACATGACATCATTGTTTTGTGAGTACAAGGCATTGTGTTTCATCAATTCCAATTCATCTTCCATTTTGATGGGATGTGTCAAAAGCACTTCAGAGTTACTATCAAAATAATCATTGTGCATGGCACTGTTGCTATCTGGACCCCCAAATATATAATGGCTTTGTACAGGCGCATTGCTGCTGCTACTGCCACCACCACTACTGCTTGTACTGCTGCTTGTATCTAAATTGCCCATACCCGGATATTGTGTCAAAGCACGTTTCTTTTTCAATGATGCCGAATTTTCTATTGCCTGTTCATGTTGCTGTTCACCCTCATCTGTTAATTGAATTTGTCCCTCAAACTTATTATTCCGTCGCTGCAATCCCTGGCGTCCTTTGCCATGATGCTTCTTACCCATGCCTGTTGCACTCATAAACTGGTCATTAGAGCCAAGGGCCGCATTGATGCCACCCACATTTAATAACTGCAACACATGATTGGGTATCGGTTCAATGAAATTGTGCAAATGTGGTTCCTGTAAATTGCAAACGAATTTCTCCAAAGAGTCACGCAACTGTGGATGACGTGTACGATTTTTCAATTCGTACAACCATTGCAGGCGACAATCACATACGAAATTGTTGTCTGAAAATAAAACGAAAAAAAAGAAAACAGAAAGTAAGAAAAAATAAATGAAAAGAAAATTAAAATCTTTAAAAACAATACTAAGCAAGAATAATTTTTTTTTTTATTAAATTTTTCTATTCAAAACCAATTTCGTTAAGCACTTCTCTAACCTCCCTCCCAACCTACCTAGCAAACATTTAAAAATTGTTGTGTTATTTTTATTTTTGAAGCTTTAAATGCTCCAAAGTGATGAAACATTACAGAAAGGGGGAAAAAAAAATAACAAAAAATGAAGAGAAAAACTGGCAAAAATAATGGAACTTAAAACAATTGACACTTTGACAGCAGAAAATTGCCAAATGTCCTTTCAGGTTAAATGCTTTTGACACACAAAAAAGTGTTGGTTTGTGTTCTCTGTTTTCCTCTCCTTTTTTTTTGGCATTTTGTTTCTATTTTTTCATTTGTTTCTCGTTATTTCTTTTTTATTTTAATAAATCTGCATCGAAATGTTACAAAGAAAGTACAAAAATATTGCAAATGGTAGGCAAAGATCCCTTCAAAACAATTTATAAAACGAGGGCAGGTGGGCTGTAAATGCAATAAAAAATTCGAATTTTTTTTTTTCAAATCCATCATCATTCTGAAAGTATTTTGAATTTATTTTCCTTAATGTAGTCTTCATTAGGAGATCATCCCATCTATCCCGCTCAGACGGTAATCTTTGGTTCTAGAATGCTTGGAGGTGCTTGTTACAAAATTAGATTGAATGATCATGGTTCCCGGCACTGAAATCGTAAATCCTGTAGATTAGAATGGACTTTCTGGTCTTAACATCAAAATGGAATTGATTTGGCCAAACTACAAATTTAGTTACCTTATTTGAATTGACTCATATTAACCGTGATGAGCCTATATACTCCTTATCAATTGGAGCCTTTTCAATATGACATCTACACTATGATGCCTCTCTTAAATTTGTAGAGTCGGTCCCTATCAATTTTGTTTTCAGTGAGTTGTCACAAAGCCTTGTATCATCTTCATTAATAAAATCAACTGGATTTCTTGTAGTTTAGGTTAGACTTTCTGGCCTTAACATTAAAATGGAATGGAATTGGCCTAATTGCAAATTTAGTTTACTTATTTCAATGGACTTTATATTAATCGTGATGAGTCTATATACTTCTTATTAATTAGAGCCTTTTCAATATGGCACCTACACTATGATGCCTCTCTTAAATTTGTAGAGTCGGTCCCTATCAATTTTGTTTCCAGTGAGTTGTCACAAAGCCTTGTATCAGTTTTATTAATAAAATGAACTGGACTTCTAGGCATAGCTGACAGATTTGACGATTTATCGTCATTTTGACGATTTTGTGCACCAAAAGTAGCCTGGCGAGTGTTGAGTAGGAATACATGATTCTCAGGTACAAGTTCCTTATTTCGCTTGAACAAAAACTAGACCACATTGCAACGATGCTCCAATGAATCAATGGAGTTCCATAGCCTACCATCATTAACGTTCAACTTCACCCTTTGCTTCTAAGCGGTCGAGAAGTCCCAAATTGGCGTTGTGGCACTGCCCTATACATGAGCGTTGTTTTCCATTCGTTTTCGGATATAAGAGGTGTAAATAGTAACAATTTCAAATGAAGCGAAGAATTTCTTACACTCTCTTAAGAAACTAAGGCACTGAAAAATGTGTCGGTTCTAGTGTACATCACACTGAATTTTCATACCGATTTTGTGACGATTAGTTTGACGATTTCCACGAACGTGTTTGACGATTTTGACGATTTTTTTTAATATTTGACGATTTGATACTTTATGTATCTGGCTATATTTTTAGGACATATTGGATACATGATATAGATACATGAGATAGGTTTGGCCGTGTGTTCCCATGACTTGTGTAAAAACAATAAATAATAACCGGTGATGCCACTTACTCCTAAAGTATACGCACATGTTGTTTCTTCCAAGAGAAACGTACGAAATTTTGATAGCGGCCATCTTTTGAAGCTACCTTTGTCAATTTAGTTGTCATTTATTCAGTCTGTTTTGCCAAATCACCATTGACAGACGCAAATAATAAAATTGTTTTAACAAAATGACCAACGTACCAAGCGCTTTGTTTATTGTACGATTGCCATAATCGTTCTGCCGAGTAGACTTTTCCCACTCTTATAGTAACAAGACACAGTATTTTTCAGAAAACATCACCATTGTTCGTGGAAGTATGCAGAAGATTCCAAGGCAGTACATATTTCCCTGCTCACAAGAAACTATCCTTTCTCAGACCCAAATTTTGCATCAACACTCGCAACCGCAACCGCATAAATTTCAACTGATCCATAAACTGAAGGTAAAGGAACTAGGCAATGACATGTTTTTTGACCCTGATTTTCATCGACAAATTATCTTGAGCAATGAGATCCATTTCCGGATGAATGGGCATGTGCTGCAACATTATTCAGGACGATTTCAATTCGCATGAGATCCAAGAGCGCCCATGTATCATCCGCAAAAGTAATTTTTTTGTGTTAATTTTGAAGCAGAAGCATTATCAGTCTTTATTCCTTTAAGAACTATGTTAACCAGGCCATCAAAGTCAACGGCGTGCTATATATTTTATCACAATAACAACTCTCATTTTGGGGGACATCTGCCTACCCCCGTCGTCAAATTTGGGACATGAGACCTAAAAAACAAAAACGCCTCTACCGGGATTATCATGGAAAATCACCCCCGTGGTTAAATTTGGGACATGAGACCGCACAATGCGGCCGCCTACCCAGGATCGGCCCTGTCTATATAATTAGATATACGCGTTCCGGTAAAAAAAAAAAATTAGCACAACACCACTGCCTGCCATCATTCAAAGTCTTGGATATTTGGACATTTAGTATGCCTCCACACAGAGAGTAATTAAAGAGCAAGTAGAGAGTAATTTGGAACATTTTTTTTTTATTAAACAGCTTCTCACACCATTTAATTTCATGCATGAGTAGGAGGATCTACAATTAAAAGTCGACTACGACTGCGGCGACTACATTATACTCTCGATTATTCATGGGACAAACCTTAAAGTGTAAACGTCAGTATTATTGTGATTTTTTTTTATAAACTTGGCGACATTGAAGTTCCGATAGTTTAGTAAGTTGTGTGTTGGCTTATTATACGTATGACCCCGGTTATTTTAAATTACTGCCCGCAAAATTTAAGCCTAACATAATGCGGATAAAGCTGTAAATGAGTTAGTCTTTGTAAAATTAGATGAAATAAAATTATTGGGATACCACAAGGGACTGTGGGAACTTTTGATTTTAATTTCATTTCAAGATTGTTTTTCCCAGGCTATATACAGTAGCGAGCACAAAAAATGCAACACTGTGCCATATGATCTTTAATAAGATCTATTTCAAAATAACGGTAACTAATTTATCTATTTTCTTTTGCTGTTAATTCTTTCAATTATAAGTTTTCAAAGTAACCACAGTTTATTCCAAATTCTGCTTTAAAAAGTTAAATATTTTTGAATTAGTGAAAAAAGTGTAAATTTTTAGCGAGCAAAAAAAATGCAACATAATAAAAAAAATAGTTAAAGTAAGTTATTTATTTAATTATAATTGAAAATTTCTTAAATAAGTTATACAACATGTGTTTTGTAATAGAATAGAGCTCTCAGCTGACAGCAAAACTGCAATCATTAAAGCCTTAGAAGAAGGAAAATCCATGCGTGAAGTTGGACACCTCTTTGGTGTAAATCAATCAACCGTATGTCGGATTAAATCTCGATTTTCCTTGAGAAATAGTGTGGAAAGGAAACCAGGTAGTGGTAATCCTCGAAAAACTACATCTCGCCAAGACCGCCAGATGATTGCACTGGTTAAAAAAGATCCACGAAAGACCGCAGTGGACGTTGCTAATTTCGCAAATGAGCAAACGGGAGTCTCTATAGGCGTTCACACTATTCGCCGTAGGTTGAAAGAGGCTAATTTGCATGCGAGACGACCCGCAAAGAAACCTGGAATTTGCAAAACGTTACAAGGATTGGTCAAATGAACAATGGGCTAAAGTCTTGTGGAGCGATGAAAGCAAATTTAATTTGTTTGGCTCCGATGGGATAAATTTTGTTCGAAGACCGCCTAGACAGAGATACTCTCCAAGATATCAACTTCCAACCGTAAAACATGGCGGGGATAAATAATGGTGTGGGGTAAGGAACGATATGTTTAAAAAAAATTATTGATTTAACGTCACGTATTTACAGGTGCGTTTTCCCGTGATGGGGTAGGTCCCTTAACTCAAATCGAAGGAAAAATGGACGCCAAGAAGTACTGTGAAATCCTTGGAGAACACATGCTTCCTCATCTGCGGGAAAAAATGCCTCCTGGTAGCATATCCCAACAGGATAACGATCCAAAGCACTCAAGTCGCTTAGCTCGAAACTTTTAAGCGACAATGATGTCAATGTTTTGGATTGGCCATCACAGTCTCCCGATCTAAAGATCGGGAAGTTAAGAGGAAACATCCGTCAAATAAGAGGCAATTAGAAGAAATTTTGAAAAGTGAATGGGAGAAAATATCCATTAACACATTAATAGCTTTAGTCGACTCTATGCCTACTAGTTTGCAAGAAGTCATAAAACATAAGGGCTACGCCACTAAATATTAATTTTAAGAATTTCTTTTTGTAAGAATTACTATTTAATTTAAATAAACACATTAAAATTTATGCTGTTGCATTTTTATTGCTCCCATGAAATTCGCAATCTTTTTAATAAATGACAAAATAATATCACATTGATAAAAAATATTTACATAATGTTATTGATAATAGGTATCTCTATAACTGTAAGGATTAATAACCCAAAGAAATATTTTGAACTGGTCACCATTTTTTTAAAATTATCGCACTTAAAGATAATTTTACCCAACGTTGCATTTTTTGTGCTCGCTACTGTATCTGAGTCGATAGAGTTACATCACCTCATCATAAATTTAACACTTATTAGCAGGCCTATATGCTGCGAATTCTGCTTATAATTGAGTGATTTAATAATTTCAAAGGGTAGCCTTCTTTGGTCGTAATTTGTCATGACAATTAAAAATTTTCTGTTGATTCTTATTTTAAATAAATCAATGAGAAGCATATTCCCACATACATAGCAAACCCTGTTTTATGTTATGCAATTAATATGGGGCCGTTTGTCATTCTAATCTTGTTTACATTAAAAATTTATTTTGAAAAATTTAATTTTGAATTGTAACATTTACAAATTATCTCATGATATATTATTTTTTTTTTATTTTTCTAATTTCCAAGGATGTTTTTTTTTCTATACAAAACATCTGAGAATACATTTTTTTCGAAGAACTTTTAGCAGACCTCGCATTACAGCATTTATTTGTTACAATATGTTCGTATGTAAGAACATATATTTCCATGAAATATTTTTGCCCTTTTCTCCTACATGTTGTTATTGTTGTTGTTGTTTTTTTTTTGTTTATTCATTATTACTTTGCTATTGTTGTTGTAGGCCGAGAAAGTTCCCATTTTCTTTTATTTTTACTTACTTCAGCTAGGTATTCATAAATTTTATTTTTTTCTCCCTTTTTTTGTTGCTAAGTACACAATCTCTGAACTTTGTTTAGAGCCTGGTACAGGGTGGCTGATATATATTGCAACCAACTTCAGGTTGTTATCATTTGTAAACCGGTCATCTGAACAGCTGAAAGATTTATTCCAGTGATAGTTCATTTTATTCTTTACAAGCTTACAAAAGCATTTTGATCGATTGCATTTAGAAGAAAAAGTTATTCGTGATGGAATTCATGCGTGATAGTGTGATTGCTTTATAGGTGGTTGGAAAACCCAATGTGGCTATTGTTAGAGCCCTCCAGTATTTAAATGTGAATAAACTTTTTGTTTCTCGTACCATAGCTCGTTACCGTGATACTGGCTCGTTACCGTGATACACCAGAAATGATCCGAAAAGTGAAGGCCACATTTGATCGAAATCCACGCCGTAGTGGTAGAAAAATTGCTCGTGAGCTGAACATATCGCGAGAACGGATGCAACACATATTGAAAAATGAGCTTAAACTAAAGCCATTGAAGTTCCAAAAAGTGCAAGAGCTTATCGATGGACAAAAAAAAGTTAGCCTGGAAATAGCCAAGGAGTTACTTCGCTTGCACGAAAGTGGCCAGTTACCGAATTTGGTTTTCCCCGATGAGAAGCCGTTCCAAATTGAGCAGTTTGTGAACAAAAAAAATAAAGATCGGGTTTACTTGCCAAAGAGGTCAGTTGAAAATTTACACCTGCGATTGGCCACCAGAATTCAAGCGCTGTAGATAGTAATGGTGTGGGCCGTCGTAACGGCCGATGGTCGCTCCCCGCTCATATTCATCGACCGTATGGTCAAAATAAATGACGAATATTATCGAGAAAATGTCTAAAAGATAGTATTGAAGCCCTGGGCAGACTAACATTTCGTGCACAGGCCATGGACATTCCAGCAGGACTCAACACCACCGCACTCAGCACGCTTCAGCCAAGAATGCCTTAAAATGGAGGTTCCTCGCTTCATTTCTAGTGCCACAAAAATATCCAAATCTGCATCCATTGGACTTTTGTGCCTGGGGCAATTTGGAGAGTAAGGTTCTCACTAAAAAATACCAAAGTTTCGATCATCTCAAGACGACGCTTCGCCGGGAATTGGCCAAAATACCGCAGAGCCACTTTCGTGTAGCCTGTGATGGCTTTGCCGGCCGTTAGAAGGCCATAATTCGTACCAAAGGTGGCCAAATCGAAGAAATCTAAACTGATTCTAAAACTTAATGTTATTTCAAACATTTTTTGCTTTTGAACAATAAACTTTACTTTGTTGCATTATATATCAGCCACCCTGTATACCTTGTGCAGAGACCTGTAGTTTATGTTACTGTAGTACATGTCAGCCTTACTGCTTGGCAATCAGTCAGTTGGACTGGCATTTATTTTTTTGTTTCATTTTATTTGTAAAACCCTTTTACTTTCTTCCTTACCTGCCATTTAGGCTTAGAATGGAAGGAAGAAGAAGGAAAAATGTTTTGTTCAAGTGTCTTACTTAAATGTCTCAACTGTCTACACATTTAAACAAAAATTCTCATTTTTTTTTTGTTCGTTTCTAAATTTATTTCTGTATGCTCTAGAATATGTCAGTAATGTTTGCATAAATAAAACGAAATTGTTGAAGAATTTATTTTTATTTTCTGTTTTTTTTTTAAATACAAGGTTTTTAATTTAAAAAGAAAATGCTTTCAGTTCACAAGGTTTTAATGATTTTTTGTTGTTTTGAACAACAATTTTTCTGTAAAGGTTTTGTAATTATTTGCACTTTTTGAAAGAAAATAATTATACGTGGATGTAAAAGGTCAAGTTTAATAGAGCACAAGCTATACAATTAGATTCAGATTTAAAAATATCAGGCAATAATATGGAAAAAATCTGGTGAAAAAATATACTGGGTTTGTTATCTTAAAAAATTTATGAAAATAAGTTCAGATTTTATATTTTTCATATACTAGTTTAAACCCCAACGAAGACAGCTTAAAAACGCTGTTATTAAGACGTACAGTGAGCGCCAAACGAAGCTGTACATTAAAAAATATAAATATTAATAAACTACCGTTATTTTTATTTTAAAATTGCTTTATTGCCGGTTTCTAAAAATAAAACAAAAAAATTTTTTTTCAAAAAATTTTAAAATTTTGGCAAATTTTTTCGGGCACTCTACTTAAGTAGTAAAAATTGAGTTTGGTAATTGTTAGAATTTTATTTGTATTTTACACTTTCTTTTGACGCTCACTGTATCTCCGCCCCATGTAATTGCTTGCAAACGCCTCTGAAATATATCGTTAGGAGTTGCAATTAAATTTCAGGTACCTTGGCCTCTGATTGTAATGAATACTGGTGGCAAGAGAAAAGGCTATTAATGGCCAATAATTTTTAACCAAAGATAGCATGATGCAATGACAAATCAATTTCAAGTATGGAAGAAAAAAAGCAGGTTGTCATTACGATTTATTCAAAAAAAAAGTAGGTAGTTTGCCGGCTTATTAGACGTAAAGCCAGGGTTCGAGTGCCAGGCCAAACATCAAAATAAAATACAAAAAAAAGTATTTCTTCGGCGATTTCTTCTCAGCAGATTTCTGGCAAAAACTCTGAGAGTAAATAAAATTGCCAAGAAAAGATTCTCAAAAATCTATCGTTCGGAGTCGACTTTAAACTGTAGGTCTCGACACTTGTGTATAAAATTAACACACTCAACATAAATAGTGTGAGAAACTAAGTCAATAGTCCTGACTGAAGAGTTGTAATGACCAATTATGTATGTATGTAATCTATCTAGGAAGCAGAGATCAGCAATAAGTATTCAAAACGATGAATAGTTTCGAGTCATACTTATAATTTCAGATACTTATACGCATTCATACTTATTATAATATCATGCTTATACTACTCATACTCAAAGTTGGAAGTAGTCGTCGTATTTATACTTAACAATACACATGACGTTATTGACTTTAGCTCGTCTATACTTAACATTTACGTGAAGCACAAAAATAAGTATGATTCGCATACGAACACTATACTCAGTAGATTGTATGTATGCTTTGCTTGTTGTCTTTGTCTTTCCTTTCTTCTTTGTTTCTATATGCAAAAACAAGAAAGGCTATTAATTTTGATGAATGATTCGAATCCCTCGAATCACTTATAAGTATTATAAGTATTTTTCTAAATTCATGAATCAGAATGAGTAGGCGTATGAATCAAACACATTTCGAATGTTGTGAGTTTGATGTCAACGTTGTACTCATACTCATTGCTATTTATACAAATTTGTAGCGAGTACGAAGAAATCAGAGTAGTTGAATTTCAATTCAAAATTGCATGAGTACTTATGAGTAGCGGAAAAATGAGTTATTGCTGCCTGGAAGCTAACTACGATCCTTAACCCCTACAGGCGATAATACTAACAACGAATATTAAAAGAATTTAGCTCTTGTTACAAAAAGTAAGCAGGTTTTCTTAGAGGGCGTTTTCTTTGGAAAGAAGAGATGGTAACCCTGCCATTCTAGGACCTGTATTTGTCGTTCAATTCTTTATTTGGCAGAAAAAATTTGATTATTGAAACTGAAATAAAACAAAGAAAGTATCAGAAGATGTTGAAGATTTTTTGTTATCACCTCACGCAGCTAAGCAGGTCTACTATAGCTGGTACTAGAATAATAGGGTTGCCAAATATCGTTATCTAAAAATAATTTTTCAATTAAAACGTATAGAATTATTATATTGGAGGGAAAGTAACGAACTTTGCTGATTACTTCAATGCATCTGCCAGAAAATGTGCCTCTACGTCATTTTACTTGACTCTAAAGAGTTAGGGGTATGAGTGGTTTGAAATCAAATCATTGCTCAGGTTGTGAGGGTGTATAACTGAACCTTTTAAATTATTACTACGCAAGCTGCATTTTTCCAAAGCAGGTCATATGCAAACAACATAGATAGCCTTCGGGTCAAGATTAAACCTTCCATTGAGTGGTGTATGCTATTTAAGCTAGACGTTTTTACTTACAGAAGTATTCCTGGGAAATTTATGGACATAATTCATGTGAGATATCGTAACCTATACGATAGTCTACATGATAGCCTTAGACTACTAGCAGGTGCTCGAGAGGATTGTATTCTCTGTACTACGCTGTATGTTACAAAGTGCCTCATATACACCAAAAGAAATATTGCAGCGTCTAAGGGACAACAGAACAGGCTTGCGGTAAACAAAACAGGATTGAGCGCACTCTGAGAAAATCCAATAAAGATGAGGCAAAATTGTCCACAGAATTGAATCTGCAAAGAAGTCAAGGAATCAAAGGGTCATCAAATACTTGGTGCAAGCTTGAAATACTTGACCTATCAATAGGTAGAATTAACTCCTATTATCCTGGAGCAAAAATTAGGTTCACTTTCGTTGCCCTCAAAAGCAGCGAATCCAATGCTTGTGCAGACTTTCGGGGATGTATAAAAACATCAAAAAAAAATTCTAGAGATTGCTCGGGTTTTGTGGTCATGCAGCACTTCACTTCCTTTAACTGTTAATGAAATCAGTAAAAACGTTTACTTTCCCTAATCGTCATAAAAAAGGCACTTTTTTTACTAAAAGGTCTACGAATATAAATGGACTTGGGCACAATGGTAAAAGGACATTCAATGGTTTTTTTAAGACAAATTTAAAAGGGACTATTTGGATTATTTATGGTAAAAATTCATATGAAAATCTGCCTGTTTTATATCCCATATTGTGTAGGAAACCTGACATAAGCACTATCACTCAAACTAATCACACTCTTATCTGGTGGTGTGTTAAGATATGTCGATAAGCGTAGTTTCGTTTAATCAAAGTCCCTCAAGAAAATCAAACTATATTTCTAACTGGTTTATGTCTTAGCTTTGGTTTAATTTCAAATTTTTAAATTTTTTTTTTATAATACCAGCACTCAGGGGATGACCCCTACTCATGCAGTGCATTGTGCAGGTTTTTAAGAAAGGTGGAAAGAGGGAAGAAGCGTAGAGTAAGGAAAAGAGTTGCTGTTGGTGCTATTTCTTTACCATTTCTACAGCAATCGTCCCCAAGAAGCCCGCAGTTTCTCGCACCACTTATGTTGTGTGTGTTAATTTTATACAGAAATGGCGGGACCTACAGTTTAAAGTCGATTTCGAACAACAGATTGTGAAGAAATTAACTCTCCTTCTAAAATAAAATTATTTTTTCAAAACTCAGAGTTCACAAGGGAGCCCCTGTAGAACAAAAGAGAACACGCATGCATGCACCAGTAATGAAATTGAAGTTGCAGCAATGGTTGCTTAGAATAATTTTTAATGAACAAAAAAAGTCAAACCATAATACAAAAATTGTAAAAAACTTCTTTTGACCCATACAACAACAATGTTGTTGTGGTCAAAAATTACTTGTAAAATGAAAATCAGGCTGTAAAGTTATGTTAAAAGTTTTTGCAAAGAAAATTTGAACAATGAAACCAAAAAAAAAAAAGAAAGAAATGTTCTTTGGTAAAGCAACATTTAAAATCACAACAACAACTTACGGTTTTCTCATGCATTTCTTTCATTCTTATTTAAATCACAATAAAATCTGATGCAAAGAAAAAAAATTCTTTCAGATATCTTTGTGAACAACAACTCTATTGCCAACAATTGTCAAGCTAAGAGGGCGTATAATAATCATAAGCTGCATTCCTTTGCAAATAAATACAGTTTTGCAGTATTTTTTTTCCCTCTAGTTTTTATTTTATTTAACAATAGATTTACAAAAATAAGTACGTAAATATTTTACAACAACCACAACAACAATAGAAAGAAAAGCGAAGGAAAAGAAAAAAAAACCGATTGCAGACAACAGAGAAATTCTGTCTTTATTTTCATGGACATTGTAAACACAGTGGTCAGTGCTTTAAACTAGCAAAAAAAGGGGGTGTAGGAGAAAAAGTAATTTCTGAAAGAAGATTGTGAAACAAATTGAAGTTAGTTTAATGGAGTTATTGAATGTTAATTTGAAAACTTTCATCCAAATGAGTTTTTAGTGGAGTTTACATCAGAAGCAGATCATGCACACTGCTACAAACTTGACCTCATTAAGACCTTTGTGGCCACGGAAGTGGCATTCACATAACGTTACAACCATTTTGTCAGGATTACAACCTAGCGTCTGATACCACTCATCTTGTGTGTGTGATAATTTTATACATGAGTGGAGGGACCTACAGTTTAAAGCCGACTCCGAACGACAGATTTTTGGGAAACTTTTCATGGCAAATTTATTTGCTCTCGCAGTTTTTGCCAGAAATCTGCTGAGAGGAAGTCGCCGAAGAAATATTTTTCATATCATATTACATCAGCCAACACCCTATCTACTAGACTACGGTGACATTCTGAGGCGGCATTCAATAAAGTTAAAAACGATGAAGTTTGCGAGCCTCTGGATTATGTTTGTTCAAACGCTAAAAGCAGAATTATTAACTCAGTTTTGTCTTCTCCAAGGACATCAAGGAAAGGAAATTTCTTCAAACTATTAGCAAGTCGCCCGTGACGTAAGGTCAAACCTTTAAACCTTCAAACCTTAGCTCGAAATCTCCAACAAAACGAAATATACAGGGGTTCTGCAGGGCTCGGTTCTTTCTCCTACTCTTTTTCATATTTTTCTTAATGATCTTCTATCTATTACTTCGAATCCTATTTACTCTTTTGCGGATGACAGCATCATTTGTTATTCATATTCATTTAATCGCAGGTCGACCCTTTTGGAGATTGGGGCAAGGAGGTCGAATATGAATATATATATGAATATAGTACCGATAGACAGTGAAACACACGTCACATTGCGACGATGCTCCAACGAATCAATAGAGTTGGATACCCTACTGTCATTAATAAGCACCTTCACCCTCTCCTGTACGCGGTCGAGAAGCTTCAAAATAGACTTTGAAGCACCGGCCCATACATGAGAATTGTACTCCATCCGGGGTCGGATAAAGGTCCTGTAAATAGTAAGAAGGTCGGATGGAGTGAAGTATTTTCTGCACCGTTTCAAAAAATCAAGGCACTTGAATGCTTCCTTCGACACTCGAAAAATGTGATTGTTCCAACGAGCATCACAACTAATTCTCATGCCCAGAACATCAAGAGCATCCGCCTCCTCAATATTTACATTACCCATAGATACAGATGACAGAACACCAGCGCCAGCATCACGCCGGTGTGTCAAAAAACAACATTGAGTCTTGCGCGCATTGAAATCGACCCTGTTCGCGCAGCCCCACTCAGAGATTGTTATCAGGTCACCTGTGAGAGGTCGAATATGAATGGGAGGTGTTTTCGAGAGATAAGGGGCTGGTTCCCGATAATCACATATTTTTACGTAGTACTTGTGCTTCTCGCAGAGCACATCTTTTTGTGGTTGATTGTCCAGTGAACCGCACAATGCATTACAGGGACTGCTCACTTGTGGAATGATCTTCCGGCGGGTGCTTTCCTGTCAATTACGATATTGTTTAAATCAAATGTCCACAAACACTACTCCCTCTTTCTACCTCCCTATAACCTATTTTCCTAAACCTGCGCAATGGACTGCATGAGTAGGGGCGGGCCATCCCCTGAGTGCTGGATTTATAAAAAAAAAAAAATTTGTTGGTTCAAATCTTTAAAGCAGATTTTAACAAGGGCCAGTGACTCAAGGTAAGGAAATTTCTTCAGTTCTAATAGGCTCCGTAGTCTAATCGGTAGTGTGTCGGCATATTAGACGTGAGGCTTCGGTTCAAGTTCCAGGTCAGACATTAAAACTAAAATTTTAAAAAGTATTTCTTCGATAACTTCCTCTCAGCAGATTTCTTGAAAAAACTCTGGCAGTAAAATAAGATTGCCATGAATAAGTTTCTCAAAACACTGTCATTCGGAGTCGGATATAAAGTGTAAGCCTCGCAACTCAGGTAAAAATTAAACTGTAAAAAGCTAGGTCATAAGGCTGGCGGCAAGCTTATAACGGCCAATAATGCATATTTGGGACAAAAGAGACAAGTCTACACAGGGTTCATTTCGAAAATTTGTAATCTAATGAATCGAGTGCTTATATGCTCTATATTTAATTCTCCAAACCAAAAGACTCTATGATTTGTGAAAATGTTTTGCTATGAGACTTAGTAAAAGCAATTCATAAAGCCACAGAGAGTCTCTTTCCTTTAGATGTTTGAAAGGAACGGAAGTATTTAGTCCCAAAGTAAAATCTTCTGCATTAATGAAGAAATTTTCGAATACCTTCTAAGCAAAAGTTTATGCCGTGGAAAGATGTACACATTTTGACTTGGATAGAAAGTAAAAGTATAGGTCGTAGTAATCAGACAGTTAGTGAAGCTGTTTCAGACTGCGGTTGAATTAGGTAGTTACTCTCTGCTGATTCATACATCATGTGGAGATTAATGGCAATCCGCAGGCAGATAAACTTGTTTTAATATAACATCTATGATACTAATGGAGCCAGGACTTATCTGTTAATAAAAAACCGATATTTGGAAGGGTTTACTCTATAAAAGGAGAAGACAAAGAAAGTAAAAAACCATATCATAACATATTTTTACTGGGACAAAAACAAACTACAAGAAACTAAGCAAACAACAAAATACACATATCGAACGGTTCACAGAATTACATAAACAAATACACGTCAATTTGAAAGCAAAGAACAAAAGGAAGATCAAAAACTCAACAACAATAAGGAGTGCGCACAAAAAAAAATCAAGTTTGATAAAAGGATATAAAATTGAGAGATATCAACGTTTAATAACGGAGATATAATGAAACATAAGGAGTGCGCACAAAAAAAAACCAGACTTACACTTTTCGTTATAGAAATAAAACTAATTGGCGGCTTTTTTTTTGTTTTATATTTCAATTAAAGTAAATAATAGTTGAATTCCTTTTGTGTATAAAATTTTTTTCTGACAAAAGTCTCAGAGCATCCAATTTTTTCAGCCACTTTTCTTCCAGTCATGTTAGAGTGTTTTAGAAAAATACGTATTATTTTACTTGCTTTGTTTTTTGGTCGGCAAATCCTTTTCTTCTTCCACTTCCATGCTTTCTCTCAATACTCAAAGACTCCTTATATTGTTTTATTCTTCCCTTTGGAACAATTTTTTGGTTAACACCTGCAAACCTCGTGGGCTAGTAGGTAGTGTGCTGGCTTATTAGACCAGACATCAAAATAAAATACGAAAAGCACTTTTTCGGCGATTTCTTCTCACCAGATTTCTGGCATAAACTCTGAGAGTAAATAAAAATTGCCATGAAAAAGTTTCTCTAAAAATCTGTCGTTCGGAGTCGACTTTAAACTGTAGGAACCGCCACTGATGTGTAAAATTAACAGACACAACATAAGTAGTATGAGAAACTAGGTCAATAATCCTGACTGAAGGATTGTAATGACCAATTATGTATGTATGTACCTGGAAACCTAGCAATCGTTTTTTGTAAGCGGCGCGGTTTTTCATTGAAAATATCAATTATTTTACGACATTCTTGTTGGGTGGCCATTTTCAAAAAACTAATTTTGCTATTGCAATTACATTTAGCACATGGATTTTGAAACGGATGACTAACAAAAACAATGTAACGGTATTCATATTTTTTCAATTATGATAAAAGTTATAAGCTTTTAATAGTTATAAGATTTTTTTTCGTGCGCTCTCCTTACTTGAAGAAAAGTTACCAGAGATGAAATATGCCAGTAGGAAAAAGAGTGAAGAACTATGCCGACAGTGAATAATGTCTAGTCCTGAGCTGTGTGACTGTAATATGACATGAATCTGTGATTTATTATTACAAACTTAAGAAACTCTTTTCTCTTTTTATTAAAATTTTTTTCTTTTTAATAAAATTACTTTCATTATTAAAAAAAGAAATCTCGTGTTACAAAAACTGAATATGCTTTTAAGAAATTACATTTTACCCACACCCAATATGTCCTTACAAAATTTCCATTCACTTCCAAGACCAAAGTATTGCTTGAAATTTAAATCAAAGTCATTTTATGGTTGTTTGTATCGTTGTTGATTTGTATGCGTATGTTGTGTAGTCGTAAAAAAAAAAACGAAAAGAAAAATTTTTAGTTAGTCTATGCTGTTGTCATTTTAAAAGTTGTTGCTATTGTTTGTGGTTTTTATTGTGCATAAATACATACAATATTTCGGAAAAAAAAACGACAACAGAACATAACAAAATTACAAAAAATAATCTAGAAAAAGAAAGAACGAAAGGAGTACGATTTGATATTTACAAGACAACTACAACAAATTAACATATAGGGCGTATTACTAAAAAGAAAAAGACACTCTCACACCCATATGTATGAGTAGTAAAATAGTCAACAAAATACATGGACAGGAGACAGAGTGGGTGTGTGTTTTTTTTGTTTTCGTTTTTCCCGCATAATATTTTAAGTTATTTATATGCACAATTATTTCCCAGTACATATGTATGTATGGGTGTGTGTGTGTATAAAACACAGAGAGAATTAAATATGAGACACTCTTTTTTATCCCTCCCTTTTTACTTTAACCCTTTGACGTTAAGGCGTATAAGTGTGTGTGTGTTTGTCCATGGGCATGAATATATTCGTTGTATTTAATATTTACAATTTTGAGGTTTTAACTAAGGAGACATCAACAGCCATAACAACAACAACAACAACAACTACTACAATGTTTGTAGTTTCAAGTAAACGAGTAACTAAAGCCAACTCTATAAACGAACAGAGCAATAAAACCTATACAACACACGCTCCTTTTTACATGCTGACATTCTCTTTATGCGAAATTGTCATCCTCCATAATAAAATCTCAACTCTTTTACTCCATCAAAACATTATGAATTTAAATATTTATGAATTGTTTTGGAAAGTTTTTCTCGTTTTTTCTTTTTTTTTTTTTCTATTATAGGGTTATCCATTTAAAGGTTTCAAAACTATTGGTAGTGGTAAGATTTTCAGTTGGGCAATATTTTTCATATGGAAAGATGTTTATACACATACAAATACACCAGACATCAGCAATGAATCTTTTTAGTCGCTACTCATAAGTACTCATGAAATTTTGAATATAAGTGAGTCTCAACAATATTGGAACTCAACTAATCTGAATCATTTGTACTCACCACAACGTTGAATTGTAAGTACAGGTTGCAATGCGTATGCATACAACCATTCGAAATATGTTTGCTTCATTAGCCTACTCATTTAGAAAAATACTTATAATACTTATATTCGAGTCACTCGAATCATTTATTAAAATTTATAATCTTAGTTTTTGTTGTATTTACAATAATAAAAAAAAAAAAAAAAAAAAGATAGAGCAGCAAGCAAAGCAAACACAAAACCATTTAGTGAGTATTTTGGTGTTAGTACTCGAATCATACATGTGGAGAGTCGAAATCAATAACATCATACGTGTAGTTAAGTATTAATGTAATGAGTACTTCAAACTTTGAATATGAGTAAAGGTTGCATGATATTAAAAAAAAGTATGGCATCAAAAATTATGAGTATGATTCGATTCTACTCATCTTTTTGAATACTCATTGCTGATCTCTGAAATACCTATCGTTTAACAAGCGGAGAACGCATTGAAACAGTTGAAATTTAATACAATAACGTGGTGAATTAACAGTGGTTACTCTGCGAGATTTATTGGGTAATTAAGGTCGTCATAAACGATATACTTTGGCTTGAATTATGCATAAGTAATTACGTTATAACCCTTTCATCAGGATTGGGAAATGGCTTTACATATCACTTATGCTGTGTGTATTAAAGTTAAAGTCGACGACGAACGCCAGATTTTTTGAGCAAATTTTTCATGGCAATTTTGTTTATTTTCAGAGATTTTCAACAATTCAACAGGCTACCTACATTCCAGACTACGGTAACTTCTCTGCTATGAATTGGTTAGAGGTAATAACCAATTACTTTCAGAATTTTTACCAGAAATCTGATGAGAGGAAGTCACCGAAGAAATATTTTTTATATCGTTTTATTTGAGGCCTCTGAGGTGGAGTTTGAACCATAAGTTTGCATCTGATAAGCCAACACACTTCTTACTAGACTACAAGCAATTACAACTGGAAAAAGCAAGAAATGTTTTTTGACCGTATTTTTCCAAGAACGATCCTGGAGAGAACGTTAACATCGTTTCAAAGTGTTGTTACCATAAGATATCTCGATTTTTTTGTGCGGCAATCGGGCATAATAAATTTAAATAGTATTTGATTTTAAAAAAAGAGCGCCACGAGCCATATAACACAACTGTTTTTCGCTTTATTTTATAAAAGTTCACTAGCTGTACCCTGCACGTATTGCTGCGCCCCCAACTAAAATAAATTTGAAGGAAAGGCCTTACACAAATGTCCAACTAAATTTTAATCATTTCATTAATTTTGTTTCCCGTTGTTCTAATGATTCAAATGAACGGGCCTGAGTAGTACACATTCGATCAGTTTCTAATTTCACTTCTCGTTATTCAAATGGTTGATGCGAACGGGTCTCAGCAGCATATACTAGAAGATTTTCAATCACAGTGCTCGTCTGAGGCTCATAGTGCTTTTTTCTTCCGTGCTTGGAGTGTAGGTCGAGCAATTGCTTGTCGTTCATTTTGAATAATTTTCAGTGACGCCATCCATCGGAAATTAATCGTACCAATCTCCGTGGACTCATACGTAGCAACTTTCTTAAAGAATGCACAGTTTAAGACTTAATTCATTTTGAGTAATTTTCAGTGGCGCAACCTATCGGATATTGGTCATACCAACTTAAACATCTACAACGGCTAGAAATCTTCACCGGCTCATGCGCAACAACTTTGCTAAAGATCATAACATAATCAAATGCACAGTTTACGATTTAATTGATTTTAAGTAATTTTCAGTGGCGCCACCTGTCGGAAATTAGTCATATCAACTTAGAAACCTACCCCGGCTCATGCGCAACAACTTTTCTAAAGATCATAACATGATCAAATGCATAGTTTACGATTCTATAAGGTACATACAAACAAACATTAATTTTTATATATATAGACTATGGGAGGTGACACGCCCACTATAGCCAATCCGCCCATTTTGTTCATATATACATCAAAGTCATCCATACAAAATTTGAGGACTTTAGCTGTTGCAGTTTATAAGATATGCGATATTAAATACTTATTGGGTATGTGGGCGTGGCACCACGCCTACTTGAAATTTTAAAATAAAAAATATAGCCTATAGTTCCTTCAAGAAAATCGGTCCAGCCGTTTAGCCGTCTATAGACTTCAAACAAACCCACAAACAAATAAACACGCATTCATGTATAGATAATGAGAGTAATTTTACGATGTCAATTGAACCGTAAAGGCATAGGACTCCCCGTCATTTAAACACCCGTGTCTGCAGGGTTAGGCTTCTAACGTTTAAGCATTTGATACCGTGTGAAATGTGCGTAAAATTACTGCAAAACCCTCTCAAAATGATGGACTGTTGCCATCAACAGAGAGTTTATCATTAGCTTTTCTATTTATTTTGTTTTCTTACATTTTATTTTTAAAACCGTAACATGGATAACCCTATATAACCCTATATAACCAGTATGTAAGAGTCACTGTGTGAGAGTGTGAATCTATGAATATGAATACATATGTAAGTGTATTGCTGTTGTTGTTGTATGTTGTGTAAAATATATTCAAATTGCCAGCAATTTTACTTAAAAGTTTTCCTCTGTCTCTCGCTGTGTATGTGTATGTGTGTGTGTGTGTAGTTTTTATGATTATTTTTCATTTCCATATAATTTTTCGTTCTCGGTTAGAGGTCCATAAAACTTAGTGGGCCACAATTTACACGCATATTACCAAAAATTAGCATTCAAATGAACAGTGTTTGGTTTAGTTTTATAGTTTTATATTCTCTTTTTCTATAGTTTTTTTTTTTGTTTTTTATTTAAGACACTTAAAAAAAAAAACAGATTTTATAAATCTAAACGCATAAAAATTTTGGTAAAAAAAAAAAGAAACGCCATAAAATGTTAACAAAAATAAAAATGTATGCCTTGGTAGTCTTTAGATATGAAGAGAAAAATCATTTCTTTTTACACTAAAAAGTACAAAACAAATATTTTGTTAAAGATTTTATTTGTCTTATAAATTTAGGGATTTTAAAATAAATATTAAAGATTTTTAATATTAAAAATAACAAAAATTTAAGTATTTACTTAAGAATTCTTAGAAACATTTTTTAAAATTTTTTTATAGGAATTTAAATTTTATTAAGTAACTCCAGTAATGAATCTTAAATAAAATCTGAAGTCCTGGTAAAAATCTCAATTAATTCAAATCAATTAAAATGAAGAAAAATTTCGTTAATAATTTTTCGGCCACTTAAGCGTATACTTATTAACAAATCTGCAATTAAATATTACCCATACGCCTGTGGTTATACTGCACAAATTTAGTAAACTATAGGGATGCCAAGAAGTCGCCGTGGTCTAGTGGGTATTGTGTTGGCTTATTAGACAAAAGGCCCGGGTTCGAATCCCAGGCCAGACATCAAAACGAAAAATATTTCTTCGGCGACTTCCTCTCAGCAGATTTCTGGCAAAGACTCTGAGAGTAAAAATTGCCATGAAAAGCTTCTCAAAAATCTGTCGTTCGGAGTCGACTTTACACTGTAGGTCCCGCCACTCATATGTAAAAAATTAACGCACACATCGTTAGTAGTGTGAGAAGCTAGGACGTAATCCTGACTGAAGGGTTGTAACGGCCAATTATGTATGTATAGGGATGCCAAACGGGATCGATTTTTAAAAATCCCGGGATATTTCGTAATAATTCGGGATCCAAAAATCCCGAAAAATCACGGAAAATCGATTTTCAGTTAATAACAAAAATATTTCGTTAACAAAATCATTTGTATTCCAATTATGTACACCAGAATTATTTGTCATTAAAAATAAAATAAAAAAACAACAAGACAAAATGTAGCCAAAATGTGTAAATTAAAAAAATTAAAAATTATTCATAAGTATGCAAATGCATTAGTTTTAAGAAAACTATTTGGATTCCAACAAAGCATCTAACATGTGATCTGATAGGCTTGAAAGAATTTCGTTGTCAACATACCCTACCGTTGAAAAACACTTCTCACAATCAACATTTGCTGGTAAAATAGTTCCAAGATAGCTGTATGCAGCTTGTAAATATTCAGCTCTACCACCTCCTGATGTCAAGAAATTTATTTCTTTGGACAGTTGAGTATCTAAATCAGTTGCCCTTTATTTCGTTTTATAGAGCTTTTGCATTCTTCGATGACATCAAATAATTTTTATTACTGGAAGTAGGGGGTTTTCTCATCTGAGCTGCTATTATCGAAGTCAAGTTATGTAGAATGTTTTTTTCAGGACCTTTTGTAGGGTCAAAATACATATGAATTCACAATCCCGAAAATTCCGAAAAATCCCGGGACAAGTTTTTAAAAATCCCCTGGCAAAAAACGTGAATAACAATTTCGTCTTCCTCAGTGGACCTGTATCTAGGGCAGAAGTTGTTAAAACGAAGCCTCATTCTCTCAGCGTATCTACCCATGGTGCAATGATCCGTAAGCACGGCCACTACAGTCAAGATCACTTCACGACCGAGACCAAGTAAAAGGTTTGTACGGCTTCCATCCATCCTGGGCCAGGTGAGTCTAGCGGTGGAGCAGGACTCCTCATTGAGCCAGAATGGGTTGGCGTCCCGAAGGAATCTCTGCCCAATAGTGAACTTGACCGAGGCAAACGGCATACCCAATTCAACAGAAAAGCATTCCGGAAGGAGCGCACCAGCTCTGGCGAGCTCGTCGGCCCTACAGTTTCCCGGAATTTCACTGTTTCACCACTTCCAACCCCATCATCGAGTTTAGAGCCGTCGGTATAAATATTCAGGAATTCCGGGGGACGATCATATCAGGATTTCAGTCATCCCTACTCGGAAGCAGAGATCGGAAACATCTATCAGCACAATGTTCAGCAGGAAAATAGTCCATGTTCACAGGGGAACTCCCAGAATAGTGGAGTGACCAGAAGGTACAATGTGCCAACGAGAGAGAGCATTTAGTCGAGTCGCAGCAAACTTGGCCACCTGCTTAGTGAGAAGCACAGTAGGAAACCAGTTTAGCATTGCGAACAAGGCTTTCGTGGAGGTGGTGAATAATTCAGTAACTAAATATAAATTCTTTAACAAATTCTGTGTCCAATATTTATTTTCAATCAATTTAAAACTATTTATGGCCACATTTATTTAATTATCCCCTATTTAAGCCTTTCACAAGTACAAACAAAATAAATCGGTGGAAAAATCATTAAGCACAGAAATTAAAAAAAAAGAGTTAAATGTCCTTCAAAGTCCTTAAAACAATCAAGTGATTTTATAAAAAATAAAATCCTTTCTTTTTTAATATGATTTTTCTCTTTAATTCTCATTCCCTTTGAATGAGAAATTTATGAAAATTATAGGATTTTTTTCTCTTTACAGTATCTTTCATTGTACTCGTACATGTACAGGCTGTTTATATTTTATATGAAAAGTAGAGAAATATTAAAACGATACTATAAAAAGGATGAAAGATTTTTTAAACGATTTTTGTTTTTGACAGCTGTCAAAGATATAAGTGTTAAAGTAATAATGAAAAATTATAAAAGGAATATAATCCATGGACATACATACATACCAACGATGTATATACATATATAGACTTGAAAATTTTTTATAAAATTTATTTAAAAATTTTATGCAAACGTAGGGCCAGACATTATTTAAAATGAAATTTAAATTTCTCTGCAGAAACAAGAAATAGAAATGAAAATTTAAATATCCTATTATCGGTGTAAATTAGGGATGCCAATCGGGAAATCACGAATCCCGAAATCCCGGAATTTTTAAAAACTTGTCCCGGGACTTTTCGAGATTTTCGGGATTGTGAATTCTTATGTATTTTGACCCTACAAAAGTTCCTGAAAAAAAATTCTATATAACTTGACTTCGATAATAGCATCTCAGATGAGGAAAACCATACTTCCAGCGATAAAAATTATTTGATGGCATCGAAGAATGCAAAAGCCCTATAAAACGAATTAAAAGGGGAACCGATTTAGGTACTCAACTGTCCAAAGAAAGAGCTTTATTTACATCAGGAGGTAGTAGACTGCGAGATTGTTTTCAACGGTAGTGTATGTTGACTAAATCCCGAATCCTTGGGGTTTTACAAATCGATCCCCTTTGGCATCCCTAGTTTGAATACAATAAAATAATGCCCTTCATTTTGTGTATATTAGTTCGTCATTTGGAAGTACAACTGCGGTTATAGTGCCACAAACTATATTTTGTGGTTTAAAAAAAAAATTAATTTCTTTTATTTATAAAACTTTGATTTGATTTCAACTCTTTTTCAAATAAAAATAATTTTTTTTTTTTTTTTAAATAAAACTTTTATTCTGCAACTCTATCTCTGGTCACTTTAAGAAAAAATGACACAGAAAATATATTTTTTTATAGCTTCCAGTTATGTTAACAGGAATATTCATTCATTTTGATAAACTTTTGTTTTTTATGTTATTTTTGTTGTTGTTTTATTTGTCAACAGCATGAAAAATAGATTAAAATGTGTTGCAATTAAGCAGGAAATAAGTTTTGTCAATAATATTAAAAATATTAACAAAAAAAATTAAATTTTTAAATAGATTACCAGACTGAGGAATAAAAGCATAATATTTCGACGTCTCCATTCTATAACGTTTTAAGTATACTTAGAACGTTTTTCATATTCTTGCATTTTTATATTCTACGTTCAAAATACTGTCAAAATTTGGTTAAGATGCACCCATCCTATCCGAAGTTATAGGGAAAAATCTGCTTAGAATACACATTTAGTCGAATGACACGTGAGAACTTTGAGAGCTTATAACTCAAAACACACTTTTTCGACTTAAAACTTAAGTCAATACAAAATACGTATAGTAACTGGTATACCACAGCGTATACTTAATATTGAATTATTTATTACTCATACTCTTAACTATGGATTGAAAATAAACATTAGAATGGTAACAAAGCATAATTGTTGAAAATGTTCTTTATTTACAGCTTCTCCATAGTTTTTAGTTAGACATTGTATACGATCACCATATTTTTAGGATTTTCCCAGGCTATTATGGACAAAACCTCGAAGTTCTTTAGTATGCATCATCGTCATTTACCTGACAGCAATATTATCTTAACATTAAAGTTTAACAGCCATAATTATTGTCTACGAAGGATCATATAGTTACGATTTTAGCGTTTACTTATAGAGGATTCATTGATTGCATTAAAAATACAAGAAATTTCATCTTTTTATCACTGTTTGCTTCCTAACAATCCATTATTTATTCAAATAACAACACACTTAGGTTAGGTTAGGTCGTAGTGGTAGTTCTGATATCACAGAGCTCACTTGAGCACGCATGGCGGCCCGTTGTGATGCCACGGGTGAAACGCAGTCCCTGTACTAACCAAGTTCCGCCAAATCAGGGAAAGGAAGAAGTTGATCAGCGCAAGGGCTGCACATAACAACAAGGGCTGATAACATTTCGCTATCAATTTTATTCACAATCTTTTCCGACAACAATGACTTTCTTTTTAACGCTTAACCATTTAATATGGAATTAATCACAGACTAGCATGTAATAGCAGATTTACAACTTCTGACTGTACATCATTCACTGGCAACATAGTTTTTTGCATTATTTCTACTCCCATATTCTACTTTTGTGTGTTGATGTTGTATTTTTAATCTATATTTTGATCCCTTCTCATTAATTTCTGTGTATTTGTTTACGTTATTTTTTGTACCGTTCGATGTGTGTATTTTGTTGTTATCTCTTTAACTTGTTTAATAATTTTCTTTTAGTTTGTTTTTGTCCAAATATGGATATGTAATGCTATGGTTTTTGCCTTTTTTATCTGAACTCATATATCTTTTCAAACATCTTTCCTTAATCCTTAGATTTGTAATGGCACCATCAGTGTCCTGAAAGCTCCACTTCCGTAAGTTTGCCTGCCTGCGGATTGCAAATGGGATCCAGCAGAGAGTAAGTTTTACTTTTACTTTTTGAACAGCGTTACTGACCGCCAGATTACAGTGTCTTATTCTTTTTTCTTTCTATCAATGTTGGACGATATTCTAAACTTCACTAAGGATTACGACCTATTTTCTTACACCACTTACGTGCATTAGTTTTATGCGTGATTGGTGGGATCTCCAGTTTAAAGCTGATTTCAGGTAGATTTTTAAAAAACTTTATGGCAATTTTATTTAGTCTTAGAGTTTTTTTTAGAAATCTGTTAAGAGGCAGTTGCCGAAGAAATATTTTTTTCACATTTCGTTTTGATGTTTGATCTGGAGTTTGAATCTAAACTACAACGACTACACACTTCCAAACACTTATTTTTAATAGACAGATGGGTTCTGGCATCATCAGCAGCGTGAAAATTCGACTAATGTCTACAAATTGCTTAATATCCCCAGATAACCCGGGAACAGCTTTCTCAAATAGCGTATTTGACTGTCTAATTGCTACGATTCATTCTTTTAAATTTTGTATATCTTTCCGTGGCATAAACCTTTGCTTGAACGATATTCAAGAATTTTTCCATGGTGTCTGATATTATTGCAGCCAACTTCAGGTTGTTATCATTTGTAAATCGTTCGTCTGACAGCTGACAGATTTATTCCAAAGACAGTTCATTTTATTATTTACAAGCGGCAATCGAACGATTACTATGAGTATAGAGGTAACAAATATATAGACAAGCAACCCCTGAGTCTATTAGATAGTATGTTGACTTGTTAGAAGTGCGGTCACAGTTCAAACCCCAGGTCTGAAAAAATAATACTTCGGTGACCTCATATCAGTAGTTTTCTGGTCCCGAAAGTAAAGAAAATTGCCTTGAAAAGTTTGTCACAAAATCAGTCATTTGAAGTTGATTTTTGTAAGCATATACAGGGTGGCTGATATGTATTGCAACCAAATTCAGGTTGTTATCATTTGTAAACCGCTCGTCTGACAGCTGACAGATTTATTCCAGTGACAGTTCATTTTATTATTTACAAGCTTACAAAAGCATTTTGATCTATTGTATTCAGAAAAAAAGTGTTATTCGTGTTGGGATTCAAGCGTGATAGGGTGAGTGCTTTATATTTGGCTTGAAAACTATAGGTGGCTATCGTTAGAGTCTTCCAGCATTTAAATGTGGATAAATCTTTTGTTTCTCGTACCATTGCTCGTTACCGTGACACTAGCAGTGTTGCATCGGGTCCAAAAAAAAAACGGAAATGATCCAAAAATTGAAGGCCAGATTTGATCGAAATCCACGCCGCAGTGGTAGAAAAATTGCTAGTGAGCTGAACATATCGCGAGCACGGATGTAACATATATTGAAAAATGAACTTGGACTAAAGCCATTGAAGTTCCAAAAAGTGCAAGAGTTCAACGATGGACAAAAAAATGTTAGACTGCAAAGAGCCAAGGAGTTACTTCGCTTGCGCAAAAGTGGCCAGTTAACGAATTTAGTTTTCTCCGATGAGAAGCCTTTTCAAATTGAATAGTTTGTGAACAAACAAAATGATCGGGTTTAGTTGCAAAAGAGGTCAACTGAAAATTTACACCTGTGATTGGTTGGATTCCCAAAAAGGTTTTTTCTGGGGTGCTAGCTAGAGAAGTACGATATTTCCAAGAAATACGAAATAGACTGAGAAACAAAGCAGAACAAAAAAGAGCATCTTGGGAGTGGTATACTGAAGGCATAAATAATTTGGTTTTAATTCGATTTAAAATTGATTTTACTTTAATTTAAAATTGTAGAAAATATACAAAAGGTTGTAGAAACTTCAAAATCTATAAAGAATTTAATAATTTATAGATTTACAGCATGCTTGTCTATAAAACTTTTCCTTTTAAATAAAAAGGAATTTTATTTTCTAGTTTTCTTTATTTTCTATTTTTATAAATAAATTGTTATTCAATAAACTATTTTCCTTTACTATCCAATAATATTTTTCCTTAAAAAGAAAAGCCCACAGAGACCTTGTTTTCTTTAAGAAAAAAAAAAAAACGAAAAAGAAATTCTTACATTTACTTATGGCAGCATTATTTATGTTCATGTTTATGCCATACCATAATAGACTTACTTTTAAAGTAAGAAAAACTGAAAAGTTTTTGAAGCAATAAAATGTGTTGCGCTATACTTTAGGATATTTTTGTTGTTGTCCTTTTTCTATGATTTTTCTTTTATTTTCATTTGTTTTTCATTTTAAATTGTATTGATATGCTCTATTACTTATGACCCATACACTTACACTTACACACACACAAACACACATGGAAAGTTATTTATTTTAAATAGAAAAAAATTTTCTTTTTCTTCTGCTATTATTTGTTTATACATACATATACCTATGTATGTATGTATGTATGTATGTATGTATATATGTATGTATGTACCTTCATTTGTTTTTAAAATACGGACAATTTGTTTGTGTTTGTAAATGAAAAGAGAGTTTATTTGTTTGTGTTCCCTATATATACATATGTACAGTTGTGTTCAAAATAATAGGAGTGCCCTTCATTTAAAAGCAAAGTTTAAAATTAAGAAAAATTAAAAAGAAAATATCAAATTTTTTTGACTTAAAATTTATTTCTTATTCTTCTTCTAACCTTTTACTATTCAATTATTTAATGAAAACCATAAAAACAAAAAATATTTCATGTAAATAAAGTTTTCTTTCAAAATTAATTGCTCAAAATAATAGGAGCATTAGCACACAACCTTATAATTTTTAAACAAAAGTTACAAAAGCTTCAAATTATCTTATAATAGCTTAGCTATTTTAGTATTTGATTGAATAACCCTTGGTTTTAATGACTTCAGCTTATCTACGAGGCATTGAGTCAATAAGATCTTGGCATCTGTTTAAAGGAATTTGATGCCACGCATCCGTGTACTGTGATCCATAGTTATTTTGCATTGGAAGCTTGTTTCTCTGCACAATACTTTTTAGCATCTCTCCATAGATGTTCTATGGGATTAAGATCAGGAGACTAAGCTGGCCACGCTATAACCTTCACCCCATTACCCCAAAATCAGTCATTTGCCAATTTACTGGTGGTTTTCGTGTCATTACCTTGTTGAAATAACCATTTTTGAGGCATGGAATATGGTAACATCACTTCTCTTAAAGTAACGACAGAGACATTCCTATCCATTTTGTCTCCAATTGGATGTATTGGGGCATACACCATTATATGAAAAGCTTCCCCATATCATTAGTTTTGCATCACCATGTTTAACTGTCTTTTGTGTATACTAAGCTTTATATTTGGTAATGGGCAGAGGTCTAACATAATGTCTAGACCCAGTGCCACCAAATAAAACAATTTTGCTTTTGGCGGTCTACAGTATGTCTCTCCATTTTGGTTCGGGATATTTGATATGTTCTTGGACAAACTTTAAGCGTGCTGCTACCTGCTGCTGCTGTCAATAATAGCACCTTTCAGCGACTTGTTGCGAATAAATTGCTGTCTATCAGTGGTCTACGAATAGTAGGGTGACTTACTGTAAGATTCAGATCCTTTTGAAATTTTTTGTTTTGCTGTATCGTACAGTACGGCGGTCATCGACAGTTGATATTTTGCCCTTGCGCCCACGCTTTTTGGGCTTTTTTTATATTTTAATGCATTTGTGATCATTTGATCGGAGTAACATAAGATTTCCTTAATTTCTTTATAAGTTTTGCCTTTTTTTCGAAGATTTTTAATTAGTTCTCTCTTTTCCTCACAATAGTGCGTTCTTCGTCCCAATATTACAAAAGTTTATGGGAATCATTGTAGAAAAAGTTTGAATTACATTTTTCAGTACTTACTTTTCACATTTTTTTAAAATTATATGCTCTTTCATATTGCTATTTTTAAAAAACACTCATACTCCTATTGTTTTGATTAATCGAAATCAAGGGTAAACACAGAAATGAATCAATTTCATCGCAAATATTAAAGTTATTACGAGATTCTTTTTTATATTTTATTTCTTACATATCGCAGTAACGACCATTAGAATGTATCATGTTATGCAAATTGGTCCAATAAAAATTTTTAACTTTAAAAATATTACATCTCCGATTATTTTAAACACAGATGTACATTTATATTGAAAAATTTATTTACATATGGTGCGTATGATTAATACGGAATCAAACAATATTGAATAATCATACAACACGTTGGATGTCCGCAGTAAGTGAATAAACTTAAAAACTGTTGCATACCTTCAGTTGTTAGTAGAAGCATTCAATAGACGTATGGTGCGTATGATTAATATTTAAGGCAATACATAATAATCATACGCCTTAGTGAGTTATGTTATATGTTTTGCTGTATCGTACAATTCGGCAGTCATCGACAGTTGATGTTTTGCCCTTGCGCCCTTGCATTTCGGGCTTTTTTTATATTTTAATGCATTTGTGATCATTTGATTGGAGTAACTTAAGATTTCCTTAATTTCTTTATAAGTTTTGCCATTTTTTTCGAAGATTTTTAATTAGTTCTCTCTTTTCTTCACAACAGTGCGTTCCCTGACCCACTATTACAAAAATTTTAGGGAATCACAGTAGAAAATGTTTTTTATTTTTAAAAGAACACTCACATCCCTATTGTTTTGATCAACTGAAATTAAGGGCAAACACAGAAACTAATCAATTTCAGTTATTACGAGATTCTTTTTTTGTATTTTATTTCCTACATATCGTTGTAACTACCATTAGAATATATCATGTTTTGCAAATTGGTACAATAAAAATTTTTTAACTTTGAAAATCTTAAATTGTAGCACTGCTATTATTTTGAACACAGCTGTATGTATGTATGAATAGCAGTAAATGGAGATGGAAATGAAAATAATGATGCCTTAGAACTCATTTATAACATTTTATGTTTATTGATGTAACCTTTTAATAACGGTTAACGTTAAAAAAAAAGAATGAAAAGAGAATGAAATGAAAGAGAGAATGAAAAGCAACAATATAATATCTTGTTATTTTTATTTGTTTATATAAATTTTATTTACAAAAATAATAATAATAAACAAAAACAGAAACAAACAACAAAAAAAATATTATTTTACAGAATTACAGCCGCTACTTCTCAATAAAGCCCTTACGGCCTCCTTTCGGAAGCCTATGTAAAAGAAAACCTACATAGTTTCCCATTCAAAACTCCTCCTATAATAGCAACAACGTATATTTGCTATATAAGCACACTGAGCGCCCTGGTAGTCTAGTGAGTAGTGTGCTAGACTATTAGCGTAAGGATCGTGGGTACGATTCCCACCAAAGGCTCTGGTCTGTGACACTACACAGAGCATATGGTCGAAGTAATTGTATTGCACACAATCTGTGTTAAGTTTATAATTGATTTACCAAAATGAAATGACAGAAATTCAAACGTGAAAGACCTTGTTAATCAACTAATGTTGAAGTGTTTAATCAATATTCATTAATTTATCGCCAAGATACCACCTAAAATGTGCATAAAAGTGGTCAAAAGCTAACTGTTGCAGCCAATTCAATATGCAATTTGTAATTTACATATCGACGCCTCCATTCTATAACATTCTAAGTGGAAAAAGTATGTTAAGTTTTCACGCGTCATATAGTCGTACTAGACACTACCTGACATCTAACACATTACCTACTAGACTACGGGGTCGTCGTCCATACAATAACGTCTCTAAAATATATCGATGCCTCCGTTCTATAACATTCTAAGTCTGAAAAGTGTGTTTTGAGTTATGAGCTTTCGAAGTTTTCACGTGTTATACGACTAAATGTGTATTCTAAGTAGATTTTATACTATAACTTCGGAACAGATCGGCGCATCTTAACCAAATTTTGACATTTTATTTAAATTAGTGAGGTTGCCGTAGTCTAGTAGGTAGTGTGTTGGCTTATTAGACAAAAGACCCGAGTTCGAATCCCAGCTCAGATATCAAAACGAAAATTTGAAAATATTTGACTTCCTCTCAGCAGATTTCTGTCAAAAACTCTGAGAGTAAAAAATTGCCATAGAATGCTTCTCAAAAAAATGTGGGTCCCGCCACTCATGTATAAAATTAACCCACACAACATAAGTGGTGTGAGAAGCTAGGACGTAGTACAATGGGTCAATTCGACTACCGAGTACTGTACTTGTCAGAATTGACAAGTACACGTCCTCTAGCCTAACCTAACCTAACCTAGAGAACGTAGAATTCTAAGTACATTTAGAACGTTATAGAATGGAGGCGTAGATATAATGACTGCCATGCAATTTCATGCATTATAATGAAATAAACGTTGCAGCGAAATCATAACTTTATGTGTGTGTGTTATTTAACATTACTTTTAAAGCCGAAAATGGTGAATGCTTTATAATGGGAACAAGCCTCAGGGATTTCAACCTGTGATTGCCAGCGATCATGTCTTTGATGACTATTAAATTGCTTCGACAGTACGATACACACACATACATAATAATCGAATATTGTTAGATGCAGAGAGAAAAAAAACATTTCACAAATAGGAGAACGAGGTTAGAGCACCCTGATCTGGTGAATGATAATGCAATGAATAGGTGGCAGCGCGATTGGACTTCTTTCACAAAGGAAAGATGGTCTTACCGATTATTAGTAGAATGGACTAGAAGGCTACACGGCCAGGTAAATCTTTATCTTACATACATACATACATAATAGGGATGCCAATCGGAAAATACTGAATCCCAAAATCCCTATTAATTCCTTTTATAGGCCTTTTGCATTCTTCGATGCCATCAAATAATTTTTTATCCCTGCAAGTAGGGTTTTCCTCATCTGAGTTGCTATTATCAAAGTCAAGTGATATAGAATTTTTTCAGGACCTTTTGTAGGGTCAAAATACATATGAATTCACAATCCCAAAAATCCGGAAAAATCCCGGAACAAGTTTTTAAAAATCCCGGGATTGGGGATTTTGTGAATCCCGAAAATCCCGGCATTTCGAAATTAAATCTGAGATGCTATTATTGAAGTCAAGTGATATAGAATTTTTTTTCAGACCTTTTATAGGGTCAAAATACATATGAATTCACAATCCCGAAAATCTCGAAAAATTCCGGGACAAATTTTCAAAAATTCCGGGATTCGGGATTTCCCGATTGGCATTCCTAATATATAGATAATTCGTCATTATAACACTTCTGTCAGGATTATGACCTAGCTTCTTTCATTCCTTATGCTATGGGTGTTAATTTTTTTACATATGTGACAGGACCTACAGTTTGAAGTCGTTTCCAAACGGCAGAATTTTTTTTTCTCTGTCTGGCTTTTGCCACAGATCTAGTGAATGGTAGTGAGCTAAGCAATGTTTTTTTATATATCAAATTGTTTCCCTCCCCTTTCCTACATTCCTATATCCTCCATTTCCTTTCTCCACTAAGGACAATGTACAATGTGTCAATTTCGACCTCCGGGTACTGTGCTTGTCTTGACCGACAGGTGCACGTCCTCTAACCTATCGAATTGTTGGAGATGTCTTGCCTGGGGTTTGAACGGTGGTCTAGAGTCTAATATACTACCTACTAGCCTTCTGATTGGATAGAAATTATCTTCTTTTAATTGAAGAATATTTAAATTTTTCAAATTGTTTCGATTATAAAGACCTCAAGCTGGCACCTAATTAAAGATGAGCTCCGTCAGTGTTAAATATGCCCCCTAAAAGACGGAAATCATTTTAATTTTTTTTGATGTATGCAGTTTGATAGAAACAGTTCTGGACTTTCCATTAAGCTACAAAACCTTGCCTAACTTATTGATCTGCCCTCGTATATAAATTAAGTAATTAAGTTAAATACAAACTATTTCCTTCAAGTTTTGTTTTAATTTTATGCCCCCCATACTAACCATCATCTTTCCTTTATTTCTCTTTCCAAATGTTCATTACAAAATCAGATATTTTTCTACAATAACCTCCAGCAGTTGCTCTCTCGTTATAATGAAATTTGATATAATCTGTGATAAAATTTTATTATAAACCAATTCCAATTTTGGCTTTTATGACCTTTTCTCTTATATATTATATGTATCGACTTTATATTTTCTATGATTTTTTGTATTTTTCTTGTTGTTGTTGTTTTATTTTGTTTTGTTTTTCTTGTTCTAAGCAGCTATTAAATTATCCTTAAGGAAAAACTTTTACTTGTTCTATGGCCCATATGTTGTCGAAGCCATAAATAGAAAATTTCATTTGTTTTTGTTTCTTTTACTGTTTTTGTGATATTCCTCCTACTAATAAACATTCAAACTATTTTATGTTTTATTTAAGAGTGTAATAAATATTGATTTTATATATTTGAAATTGTAAATTTATAGTTGTGAACACTATTAGAAACTCATTTAAATGTCGAACAAATGATTGATCCCAATAAACTGGACAAATGGACTTGAGAGTGAACATATGAATTGACATTTAGAAATATATTTGATGTAAACAAATTGTATTCTTACAGCAAAGGGTAGATAATTAGAAATTAAAAGCTATTTTTTTGGGGAACAATTAAAATTGTGAACTCTAAGAAAAATTTAACATTTTATATCAGGAAAAAAAGACAGTTTGAGTATGTTTTTAATAGCAGGAATTATTGGAGTCGTCATAGTCTAGTAGCTAGTGTGTTGGCTTGTTAATTTTTCTAATTAAAATTTTTCAAATTCTAATTTACTTTGAATTCGTGTTTAATTTTTAATTTTATTTATTTACACGCACAACCATTATCTCCTATGATTATTAAATATTGTTTTGAATATTAATCATACGCCCCATATGTTTATCAAATGCTTCTTACTAACCTCGGTAAGTATGCAATAGTTTTTATGTTTATTTCTTTAATGCGAATATGAATAGCCAACATGTCGTATGATTATTAAATATTAATTGATTCTACATTAATCATACGTATACAGGGTGGCTGATATATAATGCAACTGAGTAAAGCGCTATATTTATTTAATTTTGTTGTTCAAAAGCAAAAAATGTTGGAAATAACATCAAATTTTAAAATCAGTTTAGATTTCTTCGAATTGGCCACCTTTGGTACGAATTATGGCCTTCAAACGGCCGACAAAGCCAACACAGGCTGCACAAAAGTGGCACTGCGGTATTTTGGGTCATTCCCGGCTAAGCGTCGACTTTAGATGATCGACACTTCGGTATTTTTTGGTGAGAACCTTACTCTCCAAAATGCCCTAGGCGCAAAAGTCCAAAGGATTAAGATCCGGAGATTTTGGTGGCCATTGTGCGGTAGAAACGAAGCGAGGAAGCTCCTTTTTAAGCCATTCGTGGCGTACTGAATGCGGTTGTGCTGAGTCCTGTTGGAATATCCATGGTCTGCGGCCGAAATGTTTGTCTGCCCAGGGCTTCAATACTGTCTTTAAGACATTTTCCCGATAATATTCGGCATTTATTTTGACCCCACGATCGAAGAATACGAGCGGGGAGCGACCATCGGCCGTTACGGTGGACCACATCATAGCCATCGGCGGAGCTTGAGTTCTGGCGGGCAATCGCAGTTGTAAATTTTCAGTCTACCACTTTAGCAAGTAAACCTGATCATTTTGTTTCTTCACAAACTGCTCAATTTGGAATGGCCTCTCACCGGAGGAAACCAAATTCGGTAACTGGCCACTTTCGTGCAAGTGAAGTAACTCCTTGGCTCTTTCCAGTCTAACTTTTTTTTGTCCATCGTTGAGCTTTTTTGGAGCTTCAATGGCTTCAGTCCAAGCTCATTTTTTAATATGTGTTGCGGTCGATCTCGCGATATGTTTAGTTCACGAGCAATTTTTCTACCACTTGACATGGATTTCGATCAAATCAGGCTTTCACTTCTCGGATGATTTTTGGTGTTGTTACCAATTTTTTTCGTCCACATTTTGGACGGTAAGCAACACTGTTAGTATTACGATAACGAGCAATGGTACGAGAAAGAAACTGTTTATTTACATTTAAATGCTGGAGGCCTCTAACGATAGCCACCTATAAAGCAATCACACTATCACACTTGCATTCCATCACAAATAAGTTTTTTTCTGAATGCAATAGATCAAAATTCTTTTGTAAGCTTGTGAATAATAAAATGAACTGTCACTGGAATAAATCTGTCAACTGTTCAGAATAGCGGTTTACAAATGATAACAACCTGAAATTGATTGCAATATATATCAGCCACCCTGTATGTAAATAAATTTTTCAATATATTACTGTATGTACTCGTTTCGTTGTCTGTTATTTTGAAGGACCAAAAATAATTATCACTTCAATAACTTGAAGTCTTTTAATTATCGGAAAACAAGGATTACTTGCCTTAGGTTTTTTTGGTCTTGAGTGAAAAAGAAATCATTTGTGGGAAATAGTGTATTACCTTATAGACTAGAATTATTACTTAATTTGAAAGACCTTTTGATGCTATTGTGTAAGGAATATAACATCGTTTAAATGCAGCAACCAAGTCGCGTAATTATACGGGAGTACGGTTGTTCCTCAGATTGTATTTAATCAGAAACCAATGAGCGTTAGCCCCTATAAAATAATTTTAGTTAAAAAAGACCACTTTTCTGATTAAGAGTTTTAAAACTTTGGAACGTTTTATTAAAAACTCCTTAATTTAATTCGAAATTTTGAACAGTTTCTGTTTCATGAGGAATATTTTTTAAAAACGTTTCGAAATAGTGCGTATAAAAGGAGTGCGCAATAAAAAAATTGGACTTACACTTTTCGTTATAGAAATAAAACAAAGTGGCGGATTTTTTTTTGTTTTATATTTCAATTAAAGTAAATAATATTTCAATTCTTTTTGTGAATAAAATTTTTTTCTGACAAAGATCTCAGAGCATTCAACTTTTTGAGTCACTTTTCCTCCAGACATTTTAGGGTGTTTTAAAAAAAATACGTATTATTTTACTTGCTTTCCATTTCCACACTTTCTCTTAATACTCAAAGACTCCTTATATTGTTTTATTCTTACCTTAGAAACTGTTTTTTGGGTTAACACCTGCGAACCTAGCATTCTTGTTGGGTGGCCATTTTCAAAAAACTAATTTTGCTATTGCAATGAAATTTAGCACATGGATTTTGAAACAGATGACTAACAAACACAATATAACGATATTAATTTTTTTCAATTATGATAAAAGTTATAAGCTTAAAAGTAGACCCATTTTTTTTTGTGCGCACTCCTTAATTCGATCTTAAAAATACCACTTTTCTCGTTGAGAGTTTTAAATCTTAACTTTAGAACATTTTATTATGAATTCCATTATTTTATTTGAAATTTCGAATAGCTTCTGCTTTATGGGGTATAGTTTTTAAAAATGTTTCGAAATAGTGCGTATAAAAGGAGTGCGCAATAAAAAAATTGGACTTACACTTTTCGTTATAGAAATAAAACTAAAAATAAAAGCTTAAAAGTAGGCCCATTTTTTTCGTGCGCACTCCTTATTTTGAATCGTGAAGGATAATTAATTCAATCAAAATATTTTTTTTTTGTTATATAGGATATTACTAAACAGTAAGTCAAGGCTGTAAATAAAAGACCTACATTTTCTCTTATGTTAAATTGAAGCATTTTTATTTCATTTCCATAAAATCTTAAGATTACAAATAAAATTCTTGTTCTTAAAGGAAATTTTTTAACAAAAATTAAAAAAAAAAAACACTACGAGTTGATTTATTTTTAATTTGTTTATTTCAATTGCTAGCTTGTTTTTAAATATTTACTACACTTGTTAAAATGTGTAAAATATTTTAAATATTAAGAATAATGTTCTCTTAAAAAATTAAAAATTCATTACACCAGCTATAGCCTTCAGCAAATATTTGCAATTAATTCCACTTGACCACTGGATTTTATAATAAATTTTTCCTTAAAAAAAGAAAAAATAAAATAACAAGACTTTCAAATTTATTTTGTAAGTCATGCTGTGTTTTAGTTTTTTTTTTTTGCAGGACACATATCCTGTCATGTTACTTTACGTTACACTTGATTACATTTCAATATTACAGCCCTCAGAAAGGTGGCGTGTACTTTACACTTTATGTTCATATAACCAACCATTAAACGTTCACTTTTCAGAAAACTTTCTTAATTTATTGTTCCTTCCTGATCACTCCTGTTCTGCTCCTTACTACACTTACTTTGTATTGTTTCTGCTTTAAGGTTATTTTTTTGCCCCTGTGGTACTCTAGTGTTTTATGTAAATTCGTATGTAAATTATTGTGTGTGTATGGTAAAGTAAAGTAAAGTAAAGTGTTGCCATAATTTATTTCAAGCCTAAACCCATCTCTTTACAGCGTAGGTGGAGAGGAAATTAATTGTTGTGAATTATTTTGTGGAGTCACACACACACACACACAATATATTGCTTAAGAAGCCAGGTATGTTCTGTTTTTCTTTTTTTCTCCTTCCTTTTTTTTAATAAATAGGTTGACTTTTAATTTTTGTATGAGTTGCTGTATTTAAATATTAATGGAATTCTTAATAAATATGCTGCTTAAGTATTTCATAATAAATTATTATGAACATAATATTCTAAAGACATACAAGGTGCCTAAAGAAAGTGTTTGTTTTTTAAGTATTTATTAAGAAATAAGTCCGCGATTCAATGAAGCCAATGCTTGTTACTTATTTAAATCACTAGTTAAGGAATACATTGTGCAGCCCTTGCGCTGACCAACTTCTTCCTTTCCCTGATTTGGCGGAACTTGGTTAGTACAGGGACTGCGTTTCACCCGTGGCATCACAACGGGCGCCATGCGTGCTCAAGTGAGCTTTGTGATATCAGAGCTACCACTACGACCTAAGACCTAAGGAATACATTTCTTAAAATTGTTAGGAAAATGAAACATCAACGCTTAACATTAAAATTATAAACAAAAGCTACGAAAAACAAACAATGCAGTAAACAAACCTGTTTACAAATTATCGTACTGAAACAACAACAAACACTAGGATTAAAAAAAATGGTAAACAAGTAAACAAAATACACAAACAACACTACAAAAATAAGTGAAACAATACAGAAACAACGATGTTTACATTTATAGAGATCTCGAGAGAGCGAAATCACGAGCGTCCGCCTTCAAGAGCATTCATCAGTGAGTTAGTGAAGGTCAGTCAGTCTTGTGTGAAGACACCCTGCAACTGAAAAGAGTAATCATGGTTTGAAGATCTCCTTTACAAAGATCTGTCGTATAATTGCTTAGTAATTGTTATTGTTTATGCAAAGAGTGTAAATAGAGGAATAACAAAGAAAAGCAATTGTTGTTGTTTACATCAAGTTGTAAACAGTGGCGTATAGAATTCTGCGAATAATAAAGAATTTTAATTAAAACTAAACACAAATTAAGTCGTTGAGGACTTTTGGACCAGACCACATCCGTCTATGCTGGGTTCCGGGTCCTAGCGGAATACTAGGCAATGAGACGGCAGATGCTCTCGCTAGAGTAGGTTCGCTTTCAGGGGGCGACTTGATAGTTGGTCCTGACCCCCCAGTCTGCCACCTCTATGACCTCGTCAATGGATGGGTTATGGACAAGGAGCAGAAGCGCGGGGGGGGGAGACGGATAGGGTTGTTTTGTCTCTAGGTGTCTATGGCCTGCTGTGGACAAGTAGGAGAACAGATTGGCTGCATGGCTTGAATAAGGTCAGCTTAAGGTTGATTGTCGGTTTTATCACGGAGTACTGCGAGATTAGGT
Source organism: Sarcophaga peregrina (assembly GCA_014635995.1). Classification (NCBI taxonomy): domain Eukaryota; kingdom Metazoa; phylum Arthropoda; class Insecta; order Diptera; family Sarcophagidae; genus Sarcophaga; species Sarcophaga peregrina. The sequence continues at coordinate 83,009,824 of CM025792.1, read as the reverse complement.
CGCTGACGAGGACCTGGAACAGATTCCAGCCGGACTATTGAAGGGTACGTTGCGATGAGGATGAGTTGGAGACCATCGAACACCTCCTCTATAACTGTCTAGCCGTTGGTCGGTTGAGAGTGAGGACCCTTGGCAGGGCCTTTTTTGAAAGCATGAATTCAGTGTCGAGTGCCGACATCAAGGCTCTCCATAAATTCATTAGTGGCTTAGGCTGGTTGAAAGGTGCTAGGACTTCATCGGTGTGGTTGCGCTCTCGCACCCTTTCTGTTGTGTCTGGTCTGTGTGATTCCTTCGTTTCCCATTTCCCCCTTTCTTCTACATACACTCCTTTCATCCTTTCCCCTCCTTCCCCCCTTTAGGACGTTGTATAATGGGGCAGTTCGACCTTCTGGTACTGTACTTGTCTTATTTGACAAGTACACGTCCTCTAACCTAACCTAACCTAACCTAATAAAAAAAGTATTTTTTCGCCGTCTTCCTCTCAACAATGTTCTAGAAAAAATCGTAGAGTAAATAATAATGCCACGAAAACGTGCTCAAAAATCTATCGTACGGAGACGTCGTTAAACAGTAGGTTCCGTTACTCATTGATAAAATTTATGTAATACCAACTGAAGAGTTGTAATGACCAATTAAATAAATTAAGTAGGGAAGCTATAAAGGTTCCTTAGATTTTTCGTATGCCGGTGTCTATAACATTTTTTTTCGTAACAAATTTATTTTTAATCAAATATTTGGCCAGTTTACCAGTACATACGTACTCCTACATAGCACAGCAAGTAGTCAGTGTTCACTAACTTAAATTTTAGCTACTCGATGTTCAAGTATGTAGCTTAATTTATACGATATTTACATTTAAATTAAGCATATGATATTAAAAACGTTTCATCCTACTTCATTAGTTAGTGGTACAATTACCATTTTTATTTTCCACTATATATTTGCAATAAATAAATAAATAAATGCTCATTTACTTTACGCAAATATTGCAAAAAAAAATTTATTAATAAAAATGGAAAACTTTCAAAAAGAAAGAATTCATTGAAATATAATGTTCTGTTCTTTTATTTCCGTTATTGTAATAAATTTTACGTTTTCAAGTTCTTTCATATTTTTTTTCAGTTTTTTTTTTTTTTTGTATTTGAAACACACTTCACATCAATGGGAGAAAAAAAAAAGAAAAATGCGCAGAAATAATACATAAACGATTGCATTTAATATTCATAAAACTTATGAATATTCTGTGCTTATTTTTTCTGTTTTTATTTTTTTTTTTTATTTTTGTTGAAGCATATGTAGAAAAAATATTCACATTCATACAACCAGATACATGCGTTCATATAGTCAATTCGTACACGCATTGATACTCAACACAAATGCATTTAAAGAATTCAATTTCCGTTCGGATATACATGTGTTGTATTCATTGTCAAGTCTAGCATATGTAAGTAGTTCTCGCTATCTCTCACTCACTCTCTCTCTCTCTTTTACTGTTTTTTTTCATTCTCCCTAGAGTATGTTTGTTAAATGCTGTTGGAATATTATTTGATGAACCCTCACACACACACACACACGCATACATTTCGCCGTATCAGTGTTGTTAAATATTTTGCTTTTCTCCACTCTCTCCCTCTCTCTCGCCTTTAGTATTTCAGTGTTAAAATTTTTTTGTTTTCCTTGCTTTTATTGTTGTTGTTGCTATTTTGTGTTTTTGCTTTGCTGTTCATTAATAATATTCTTGTATAAACCTAGTGATGGCTTTTTGTTGTCTTTCATGTTTGTTGGTGTTTGCCTAGTCTTGGTTAAACCTCCACAAATTTCCACATCAATAATTTGGGTTCAACCAGAAATCATAAGGATTTTGTGTGATTTAATCTTAAAAAAAAAAAAAAAAAATACATTTCAAGGATTACAAATTAAACACGCATACATTAACCGTTATCAAACAAACACATACATAATGTAGCCAAAAACAGCAACCCAAAAATAGACGCACACAAAAAAGTCAGTGAAGCAAACAACCGATATCCAAGCCAAAATTTTAACCATACGGTAAACCAGCCAATCTACCCAACAAACACTTAAACATTCATTATATTTAGTCTATAAAGGTTTTACTGTAGATAAGTTTTTCATTGCATGTGTTAGTGTTAAATGTTGTTCTATAGAAAATAATATCCATTGTTGAATACAAATTAAAAATAGGAGGTTAAAGTAGAATTTAAGTAGGCTTTCGATTGTTCAACGCCCCTAAACGAAAATTGATGAGAATTTATTGGATTTAACAACGAAAATCTTTTAGTTGTTAATTTAAAAAATGAACAAACTTTCACACTTAAATCTGTAGGCCATGACATCTAACTTGTAAGAGAAATAATTACGAGGGGAAAATTTCTTTACGGGTAACGTAAAATAATTCCTTGAGAACTAAAATGTTATAGTTTTAGTTCAACAAAATATCCCAATGCTATATACAGAGTGGCTGGTACATAATGCAACAAACAAAAGTAAAAAATGTTGAATATAACATCAAATTTCTTAAATCAGTTTAGTTTTGTTCGAATTGGTCCCCTTTGGTACGAATTATGGCCTTCACAGGGTCTGCAAAGCCATCACAGGCTGCACGAAAGTGGCTCTGCGGTATTTTGGCTCATTCCCGGCGAAGCGCCGTCTTGAGGTGCTCGACACTTTGGCATTTTTGTTAGTGAGAACCTTACTCTCCAAAATGCTCCAGGAGCAAAAGTCCAACGGATAGAGACCTGGAGATTTTGGTAGCCATTGTGCCGTAGAAATGAAGTGAAGAACCTCCTTTTTAAGCCATTCTTGGTTGGCGCGTGTTGAATGCGGTGGTGCTGAGTCCTGTTGGAATGCGGTCGAAATGTTTGTCTGCACAGGGCTTCAATACTGTCTTTAAGACATTTTCCCGATAATATTCGGCATTTATTTTGACATGGTCGATGAATACAAGCGGAGAGCGACCATCGGCCGTTACGGCGGCAGGTATAAATTTTCAGCTGATTTGTTTGGCAAGTAAATCCGATCATTTGTTCACAAACTGCTCAATTTGGAATGGTTTCTCATCGGAGAAAACCAAATTCAGTAACTGGCCACTTTCGTCTTTCCAGTCTAACTTTTTTGTCCATCGGTGAGCTCTTGCACTTTTTGGAACTTCAATGGCTTTAGTCCAAGCTCATTTTTCAATATGTGTTGCATCCGTTCTCACGATATGTTCAGTTCACGAGCAATTTTTCTACCACTGCGGCGTGGATTTCGATCAAATCTGGCCTTCACTTTTCGGATCATTTCTGGTGTTGTTACCGTTTTTTTTGTCCACTTTTTGGGCGCAGTAACGAGCAATGTTACGAGAAACAAAAGATTTATTCACCTTCACAATGCTGGAGGGCTCTAACGATAGCCACCTGTGGTTTTCCAGCCAAATATAAAGCAATCACACTATTACGCTTGAATTCCATCACGAATAACATTTTTTCTGAATACAATAGATCAAAATGCTTTTGTAAGCTTGTAAATAATAAAATGAACTGTCACTGGAATAAATCTGTCAGCTGTCAGACGAGCGGTTTACAAATGATAAAAACCTGAAGTTGGTTGTAATACATTTCAGCCACCCTGTATCTGTCTCACTATCCCCAGATAACAAAGGAAACCTAAATCCTAAATCTTAATTAAGTTTGGAGCAGTGATATGGTATAATCATTGACTGATGACTGGTCACAAAACATCAACAAGAGTTTTTTTCTGTGTTCTCTCAGTTAAGTTAAAGAAGCTTATTAGAGTACTGTGATCAGTTTACAATAGCAGGTTGTAGGGTGATGGCATTGCCATCTGTGTGGTCTAGAAACAACAACCTGAAAGGAAAATATAGAATTATTGTATTAGATAGAATGGCAAGAAGCTTTGCTCACTGAGCCCTATTCTTTTTCAAACAATGAAACTACCTGTAGGAGAAAGAACAGAGCCCTACGGTACCCCTGAATTTATATTGAACTCGTCGGAAAAGAAGCCATCTACAACCACTCTAATAGTGCGGTCTTTGAGAAAGCGCGATATAAATCGAAAGAAGTGACTACCAACACCAAAAGCAATTAACTTCGATACCACAGCCTCATGCCAGACCCTATCAAACGCCTTTGAGATATCCAGAGCTACAACCTTGGCCTCACCAAAGCGGTGAATGGAACCATTCCAGCTTTCGGAGAGTAAAGCCAAAAGGTCACCAGTAAAGCGCCCTTTACAGAAACCGTACTAACGATCATTTAGCAAACCGTTGGACTCCAAATACCCTACAATGTGGTGATTAATCATACTCTCCAACACCTTTGAAAGAGCAGCACAAACAGCTATTGGGCGATAGTTTTCAGGGTTATCAGCCACACCCTTCTTATTGATTGGCGTGACATTAGCAAACTTCCAACATAAAGGAAAAATACCGGCACGATACGACAAACAGAAAAGCTTAGCTAATGGACGGGCCAACGTCGAAGAGCACTGTTTCTGGACAAAAAAACTGTAATGAATTTTTATCTCTTACTTTTTCTTCCCGGAATGTCGCAGATGTGTAATGTTTATATCACATGGGTACCGGGACATAAAGATATTCCCGGCAACTGCAGAGCGGATTAGTTGGCCAGAAGGTTCATGGCTTATGATTGACAATGCAATCGTGGACCTTGTCAACAGTAGGTGGGCAGTTTCGGATAAAGGTAGAGCGGCGCATAAAATCTGGCCAAGGCTGGATAAAAAATACACGGCGACTCTGCTTAAACTCCAAAGTAGCAAGCTCATCGGTGTTATCGGTGTTATTACAGGGCATGCGAGGCGTATTGTTCTTGGACACCTCGCGAATGATTTCTGCAAAAGCTGTGGAGATGATAAAGAGGATGAAACTATTCTTCACCTACTGTGCACATGCCCAGCACTTGGTCGGAGGAGAAAGAACACTTAGATGAACTGTCATGCATGGATATCGGCAGTCTGAGTCGCTTCATCGGAAGCTCCGAGTGGTCCTGGAATAGGGGAGAGGATGAATGGGCCTGCAAGTGACCTAAGTGTGTCCGTTTATCAGGTGGACAGTCACTTTTACCTACCTACCTATCTTCTCCCGCTATCGATTCTGAAGTGCTTAGTTCTCATAATTTATCACAATCGCCCAGGAGATATCTTTTTGAGAATATTTTTTAAGTAATTTCGTTTAAGAATAATGACTGGGCTGAAACGACGGGCTCTCGTCTAATATTCTCTTATAATATAAAGACTACATAAGTTTCATGTCGCCAAATGACGTCTAAATTTACTGCATTTCCACAGCTCTGCTTTGAATTTTTTATGGCAGAGTAAATAGTCTGACGAATGTTCGAAATCTCTATAAATGTTAACATGGTTGTTTCATTATTGTTGTTTGTGTATTTTGTTTACATTTATTCATCTATATTGTAGTGATTGTTGTAGTATTTTCGTTTTCTTGTTTACCATTTTTTATGCTGCTTTTTGTTGTTGTAGTTTTGTTTACTTGTTTACCATTTTTTTTTTTTTGGTGGGGGATATATTCTGTGTTGTTCTATTGTTGTTTACTTGTTTATCATTTTTTACGCTGGTATTTGTTGTTGTATTTTTGTTCATAATTTTAATGTTAAGCGATGTAAAATAATAATAATGAGACGAGTTTTAGAAAGTGAAACAGTTTCTGCGTAGACGAATGAAAGCAAAAATGTAATGTGAGCGCCTAAACCTTTTTACTCGTCAGGAAGGACACTTTAACACTGTAACTTGGATTGTATTCATGACAAGAGGACTAGAATGGTAGTAAGAAAAATTGACACTGAGCCGTTGAGAAACATTTTTAAGGCTTTACTGACATAAATGATAATCATTACCAGAGGAGTGTCAGAAAAACAAGGCAGACTTACAGGATACTTTACAGGCAATTACAACTGATTGCTAGTTGATAATACTTTGGCCTATATTTTGTTAATAATTTTTTAATTTTTCCAATTCAACCACAACTTCATTAAGTACTATTCTTTAAAGTCTTGTGGTTGTGAGAACCTTCAAATACCTCTTCGGTTTATGAAATCAGATTTAATGTTTGATAAGCATAACATATACCACCCAATCAAGCCCTCAGTTGTACATCTGTACAGAGCCAGAGCAATAAAACTTGACTTTTAGAGTCTATAATTTAAAAAAGAAAAACTTTCTCTTGAATTTCTAAAACTTTTGCTTCATTATGTATTAAAATACGCATATGTATGTAAACCATATTGTCTATCTATTAGTAAAACATATTCAACCCATAAAAATATAGAAAGTTTGACAAAGAATTTTAAGAATTTAATACCAAATATTTCAAAGCGTGTTAAATATCCACATCGCATATGTTTAGCATACGCAGGTTCAGGCTTATAAAATATTCTTTCACGGTACGATATGATACGTAAATTATATTTTCCTTCTACACACGAAAAGGGATTAAACAAACGAACAAATAAAAAAGAAAAATTGAAAAAAAAATTTAATTCTATTGAAAATTTGTGTCACGCAACAGCAACAGCTTCAGCTCCAGCTACTACAACAAAAATATTAACAAAGAAAAAAAAACGCTATTCACCACAGTCTTTCATTTAAAATCCATAAAGTGTTAATATATCTTACACAGTGGGGCAAAACAGCAGAAGGAAAAAATGAATTCGTACAACTAAAACTTAAAACAGTCGATATGTAGAAAACCTTTATCTTGTTACGAATCTAAATACTAGTGCTATGCCTTTACATCGCTTAACATTAAAGTTATAAACAAAAATACAACAACAAATACCAGCATTAAAAATGGTAAACAAGTAAACAAAAATAGAACATCAAAGAATATACCCCCCAGCAAAAAAATGGTGAACAAGTAAACAAAAATACCACAACAAACACTACAATATAGAAGAATAAATGTAAACAAAATACACAAACAACAATAATGAAACAACGATGTTTACATTTGTAGAGATCTCGAGGAAGCCGAAGCCATTAACATTCACCTTCAAGAGCATTAATCGGACTGCTTACTCTGGCATATATGTAAAAGGCAAGGTAAAGCATGCGACTAAGTCAGTAAAAGTTCAGTCAGTCTTGTGTGAAGACGCAGTGTGTATTAAGAGAGTAATCCTGGTTTGAAGATCTCCGTTACAAAGATCTGTTGATTAATTGTCTAGTAATTATTACTGTTTATACAAAGGCTGTAAACAGATGAATAACAAAGAAAAGGAATTGTTGTTGTTTACACCAAGTTATGATCCATGGCACACAAAATTGTACTAGCATGCGACTAAGTCAGTAAAAGTTCAGTCAGTCTTGTGTGAAGACGCGGTGTATATGAAGAGAGTAATCGTGGTTTGAAGATCTGCATTACAAAGATCTGTTTAACAATTGTCTAGTGATTGTTATTTTTTATGCAAAGGTTGTAAACAGAGAAATAACAAAGAAAAGCAATTGTTGTTGTTTACATCAAGTTATGATCAGTGGCACACAGATTTGTGCGAATAATAAAAAAGTTTAATTAAAACATTATTGTTGATCAATTATCTACATTGTTAATCTACGAACTCATATTTTAAAGTTTTTTAAATACAACGCAGCGCTGGCGAATGAGTCACTAAAAGTTCAGTCAGTCTTGTGTGAAGCCGCGGTGTGATTGAAGAGAGTAATCGTGGTTTGAAGATCTGTGTTACAAAGATATGTCGAACAATTGTCTAGTAATTGTTATTGTTTATACAAAGGCTGTAAACAGAGGAATAACAAAGAAAAGCAATTGTTGTTGTTTATATCAAGTTGTGAACTGTGCGAATAATAAAAAAATTTAATTAAAACAGAAAACAAACTTACTTTTATTTTATTGTCAATGTACGACCTCATATTTTAAAGTTTTAAATACAACGTAAGAATATGTAATTGTCACCCTGTCAATGTAAAGGGAGGTCCGATCTGAATCCAAATTAAGTATTTTAATTCTTGAAATTTCCTGTTATGCTTTATACAAACCTTTGATGAAATCTTAGAAAAGTTACTAGTGTGGGAAGAAATCCGTTAAAACCCCAGATAACTCACAGCAAATGCTCTCGGGTTTCCTAGCAGAGTTCACAGGCCTTTTTTTGGTAGAACATGGCATACAAAACTTCGTATGGTTTATGTCTGTACTAATTGAAAGTAGACCCACGTATTAGCACAAATTCTACAATTATGTTCTACATTGTCATGTTCTAAGCAGAACAATTCAATAATTTTAGGAAAATCTACTAAACTTTCCAGTTTTTTTTAGAATCTGTTCTTCAATCTTCACTTTCTTAAAGTCTTTACCCTATAAGCATCGTTTGCAATGTTTTAAACATACACTGCGGTTGCTTCTTCATCAAAAGCATTTAGTAAATCTTGTCGGAAAGATACCAAAACTTATTCCCTTAATACCTTACAAGACTTTATTCAGGTTTACAACCCAAATCCTTTTTTTTCCATTTTTTTTATAAAACCAGCACTCAGGGGATGGCCCCTACTCATGCAGTGCATTGTGCATGTTTAGGAAAATAGGTTATAGGAAGGTGGAAAGAGGGAATAGTGTTTGTGGACATTTGCTTTAAAGTTAGGCCTTACCTCAAGATGCGAAACGAGTTGCTGGTAGGTTAGAGAACGTGTACTTGTCAATTCTGACAAATACAGTACTCGGTGGTCGAATTGACCCATTGTACTGGTAGGTGACTATAAAATATCCAGTGCCATAAATAATTCACCATTAGACAGTCTACAGCAATCGTCCTCAAGAAGCCCGAGAATTATGTTGGAAATGGGAATTTTTACATGAGTGGCGGGACCTACAGTACACTCCGCTGTACACGGCCTTTTCATGGCAATTTTGTTTACTTTCAAAGCTTTTGCCAGAAAACTGCTGGGAGGAACTCGCCAAAGTAATTATTTTTCATTTTGTTTGAGATGTCCGATCTAGGGTTTGAACCATGGCATGACATTTGACATGACCAGATACTACCCGATATCTAACACATTACCTACTAGACTACGGCTTCGGCTTCCATACAATAACGCCTCTAGAATATATCGATGCCTCTCTTCTATAACATTCTAAGGCGAAAAAGTGTGTTTTCAGTTATGAGCTTTCAAAGTTTTCACGCGTCATACGACTAAATGTGTATTCTAAGTAGATTTTTCCCTATAACTTTGGAATTGATCGGCGCATCCTAACCAAATTTTTCCAGTATTTAAGTTAGAGAACGTAGAATTTAAAAATGCAAGAACATTAAAAATGTTCTAAGTACAGTTAGAACGTTATAGAATGAAGGCGTCAATATGATAAGTTGTTGTCTTTCCTACGTTTTTCGTTGATAACGTCAATAAGACAAGTAGAGACAGAAAAAGTTTCCATGATGTGGAAGAGGATTCTATAAAAAAACCCAATTAATGATGCCAATGGGAACATTTGATTATTAGTAGGAATTGTAATTAAGGTTCAGATCCAGAAAAAAATTTATTGTTTAGCGTTGCCTTAATTTTTTTTAATAAAACCAGCACTCAGGGGATGGCCCCTACTCATGCAGTGCATTGTGCAAGTTTTAGGAAAGGTGGAAAGCGTTGGCTTAATATTTTTTTATAAAACTAGCACTCAGGGGATGGCCTCTACTCAAACTTGCATTGTGCAGGTTTTAGGAAAGCTGGCAAGGAAACGAGTTGCTACTAGGTAACTATAAAATGGCCATTACTATACCTTCACCATTAGACAGTCTACAGCAGTCGTCCCCAAGAAGCCCGCAGTTTCTCACACTACTTATGTTGTGTGTATTAATTTTATACATACTGTTGGTCTGCCACTCATGGATGACGTTAGAAACTTAATCATTATCCTGGCTAAAGTGTTCTGAAGACCAATAAAGTAGGCTAAGTGAGCTAATGCCATCTCGGCTTATGAAACTATTTCTTATCTCAAAGCCTTTGTCATCAGCTATGAAAAAATATTTCCTTTTGCTTACTTCAAAACCTTCAAAAACCCACTGTTTTTGTGGTATCAGAGTATCTGTATCTAACGTATGTATTCATGTGTGCGTAAAATGCTTTTCAGAACGAAGATATAATGAAAACCCATTTAGTGGCTTAAATACGTATACGCTTGAGTGCGTATGCCAAAAAGTTAAAAACGAGAGAGAGAGAGAAGAGAACAAAAAAAAAAATCGAGAAATTCTAAAAAGGAAAAATTATTTTAAAGATATTTTGTTATGCTGTTTTAGGTGCTTAACTTACTAACTACCCTCTCCCTTTTCTATACACTACCATCAGCACCCACCACCATCATTATTACTACTTAGACAAGTACTGAGCAGAGCAGAGACTACTTTACACACTTAATTTTCCATTCAATTCCATTCAAACATATTTTCCACACAGTATTTTAGAAAACGTAAATTCTGTTATTTAAGAGGCAACCAAGTGAGACATGTTGTTAAGGAGGAGGAGGAGGAGGGTGTGTGTGTTTTTTTTTAGAATTTTAAACATAAAAGCTTAATATTTTTTTATTTATTTATGTTGTTGTTGTTATTGTTTTTGTTTTGGTTGTTAGAACTTCCACTTATAAGTCATAAATACTTGGTTACGTTCAAATACTGCGCCAGGCAAGCTAAAGAGTATGCGAGTAAAGCAAGAAACTTCTGCTTTTGAATTGGTAAGAAACAAAAACAAAAACAAAATTAAGTTGTTTTTATTCATTTATTTCGTATGCATTGAGGTTGTGCATGAACTCCTATTATCACTATTATGCTGGTAGTAGTGTAAACTCATCAACGCCAAGCCACAAATATACAACAGAAATCAACAACTACACAGACAGAGAGAGAGAGAGGGAGAGAGAGCCAAAGAAATTTGTCTCAAGTATGCAGATGATGGTATAGAAAACTGCTGCTGCAGGTAAATTTTCTAAAGTAAACATAAATGTTTGCAGGCAATAAAGCTATTGTTTTAGGACCTGCTAACAGCATAGTCTAGCTAATTAGCAAAACAATAGTTCTTTACATTTAATTTGCCATAATGTATGGCCACTTGACATGGCAAATTTAAACAAAGAATGTAAAACTCTTTTCTATTCTGATAATTATGTTGCAGCAGAAATAGATGGCTACCTCTGATGACAGCACAGCTAACCAATAATTTGGAAACATTTCCTCTATTTATATCCTCTATTTATTATCTCCACTGTAGAGACCTCAGATTTCGATATTTTATTGGCAATTGGCAATTGGCATTTGTTTTTTTTTCATCAACCAGCACTCAGGGGATGACCCCTACTCATGCAGTGCATTGTGCAGGCTTTTTAGGAAAGGTGGAAAGAAAGAGGGAAAATGCGGATGGCAAGGAAACGAGTTGCTGCTGGTGACTATAACATGGCCAGTGCTATACCTTCACCATTAGACAGTCTACAGCAATCCTCCCAAAGAAGCCAGCAGTTTCTCACACCACTTATGTAGTGTGTGTTAATTTTATGCAGAACTACAGTTTAAAGTCGACTCCGAACGACAGATTTTCGAGAAACAAGAAGAGAAAGAGAAGAAATCGCCGATAAAATACTTTTTTTTTTTTTTATTTTTGATGTCTGAACTGGGACTCGAACCCTGGCTTTACATCTAATAAGCCAGCACACTACCTACTAGACCACGGCGACCCCCATGTATTCCTTTCCATACTGAACATTATCGACAACCATGTGTAGTTTCGAAGCCGATACAGTCTCAGATTACGGGAAATAGCTATACATTCTGTCGTCGTGGTCTAGTAGGTAGTGTGTTGGCTTATTAGACGTAAAGCCAGGGTTCGACTCCCAGGCCAGACATGAAAACAAAATATAAAAATATTTTTTCGGCGATTTCCTCTCAGCAGATTTCTGGCAAAAATTCTGAGAGTAAATAAAACTGGCATGAAAAGTTTCTGTTTCTCAAAAAATCTGTCGTTCGGAGTCGAATTTAAACTACAGGTCCCACCACTTATGTATAATATTGACACACAGAACATAAGTAGTGTGAGAAACTAGGTCAATAATCCTGACTGAAGGGTTGTAATGACCAATTATGTATGTATGTACGTATGTATGTATACTTTCGATATAGTCCAGGAATTTATTTTTCATGGCTCCTCTATTTTTTTTTCCATCACCCCTCTAGGAGGCATATGGCTTCCACAAAGTATCTTCATTTGACGAGATTCTCAGGTCAGTAAGACTTAGTTTCCAGGTGGTTTTTGGGAAATAAGGATTCCATTCTAGCGCAATTTTTGTAATATCGTCGGGCTTCTTACTTAATGTATGGCCGATCCACTCCGATTTTTTCTGTTTGATCTGCTTCTGTATGGGTTCCTCATCTGTGAGAGTCCAGAGATCAAGGAATTTATTTGTCATGGCTCCTCTTTTTTTTTCCATCACCCCTCTAGGAGGCATATGGCTTCCACAAAATATCTTCATTTGACGAGATTCTCAGGTCAGTAAGACTTAGTAGGCTAGTGCGTCTCCAGGTGGTTTTTGGGCCATAAGGATTCCACTCTAGCGCCATTTTTGTAATACAGTCGGGCTTCTTATTTAATGTATGACCCTTCCACCCCGATTTTTTCTATTTGATCTGCTTCTGTGTGTTTTCCTTCTCTGTGAGAGTCCAGAGGTTTACGTTGCTGATGGTGTTGGGCCAGAATATTCTACATATGATCCTTAGGCATTTATTGAGGAATACCTAAAGTTTTTGCGTGATGGTATTAGAAATAAGCCAAGTTTCGCTACTATACATATAGCAACGTTGTCTTTACCCAAGAAAATTCTTAGCTTGGTACACCTAGATATGAGCTTCTCCAAATGGGGTGCAGTTGCCAAAATGCTGTTCTCACTCTATTAAGTTTGTTATCTAAGTCTGTGCCTGTGCCGCCGTTTGTTATCATTTGTACTGCGTAGATAGCAGAAGCTATCGACTTATTCCACTATTTGTTTCGGTAGCATAACGTTTTCTGTGCTAGTATTGTTTATTCTCGTGACTTTGGTTTTCTTCATATTTACCTTAAGTTCAACGTTGCTAGCCAACACTTTCTATGTGTTCGAGTTTTGACTGCAGGCTAGAGATTTTGTGCGAGAATAGGCAAATATCATCTGCATAATCCAAATCCGTGAGTTGGCTTGAGAGACTCCATGTTATTCCTTTTCTCTTTGAACAGACTTCGCTCATGATTTCATCCAGCACGATTTTTTTCTTTTTGTATTTTTAAACCAGTACTCAGGGGATAGCCCCTACTCATGCAATGCATTGTGCAGGTTTAGGAAAATAGGTTATAGGAAAGTGGATAGAGGGAGTAGTGTTTGTGGACATTCGATTTAAACTGTCGTTTATCGCAACTGATTGGAAAAACTTCCGCAAGAAGATCATTAAACCAGCGAGCAGTGCGTGCAAAAAATTAATTCTCCCTGTAATGCATTGTGCGGTTCACGGGACAATCACAACACAACCACAAAAGGATGTGCTCTGCGAGAAGTACGAGTGCCACGTAAATATATGTAATTATCGGGAACCAAGCCCCTTATCTCTCGAGAAGACCTCCCATTATAGTACTGATAGAACAATGAAACATACGCCACATTGCTGCGATGCTTCAATGAATCAATAGAATTGGATACCCTACTGTCATTAATAAACACCTTCACCCTCTTCTGTACGCGGTCGAGAAGCTTCAAAATGGACTTTGAAGCACCGGCCCATACATGAGAGTTGTACTCCATTCGAGGTCGGATAAAGGTCCTGTAAATAGGAAGAAAGTCGGATGGAGTGAAGTATTTTCTGCACCGTTTTAAAAAACCAAGGCACTTGAATTCTTCCTTTGACATTCGAAAAATGTGATCGTTCCAACGAGCATCACAACTAATTCTCATGCCCAGAACATAAAGAGCATCCGACTCCTCAATATTTACATTACTTATAGATGCAGATACCAGCATCAGCATCACGCCGGTGTGTCAAAAAACAACATTGGGTCTTGCGTGCATTAAAATCGACCCTGTTCCGGAGGCCCCACTCGGAGATTGATATCAGGTCACCTGTGAGTGTATCATTCATTGTGAATAACAGAGGTGATATTGGGGGAGGGCTCCTTGCTTGACTACAGCATTTGTTTGAAACGGTTGACTGATATTGATTACTCTGGGGCCACCAAAAATTATCAATTTTATCACTTTTTTTATGCTGCTATAATCTCAATAGGTAATTGAGTAGCAAAGACCTTTCTCGTACGACTACAAGGCACTCATTCTCCACGTTCTTCTTTATGGCGTAGAGACATGGAGTCTATTAACTACTGATGCAGCAGCCGTGAGGGTATTCGAGAGAAAAGTTCTACGCAAGATCTTCGATCCAGTACGAGTTGGCTATAATTTCTGTATCCGAGCCAGCAATGACATGAGCGTTGTGCAGTGTATTAACATCCAGCGACTGTGCTGGTTTGGCCAAGTCGATCGAATGTAAAAGGACGCTCCAGCAAGATGCATATTTGATGCGGGGATTGCGTAAATCGACGAAGACGACAAGCTTGTTTGTGTTTGAAGGACCAAATTGAGGTAGTCCTGTTATCGATTGTTGTAACCAACATGTGAAGTCGCGCTAGAACCAGAGGCGCCTGGAAATCTCTGTTTAGGCAGGCCGAAATCCGTTACTCGGATTGTTAATGGCGAATTAAGTAAGTAAATAAGTAAACGCTATCGTTCTCTTGTGGCATTACTATTTAACTTGACGTTACTGTTTTAATTTCCTTTCTTTTGAAAAAAACATCTGCTTCCATGGTTATAAAACTAAGCGTGGAAGTGTTTCTTTTAAGCTGACGAAAAGTAATAAATTTGTGTGCGTGTTTGTGAGTGTGTGTGTGTGTGCGTGTGTCTGTTTTGAAATGAGTAAATAACTTCAAACACATTAACTCTGTTTAATGATAATCATCAATTCTAAATACACACTTAAATGCACACAAAAATTAACATAGAGACGAACACACACAGACACATAAGCACACCTATAGACAACCACTCATTGAGATAAGCTGAACTCAATGGCACTTATTTATAAACATATTCACACACATACACACGCATAGAGATCTAGAAATATATTAACTTTTCTCTGTCTCACTGGCTGTTCACAAACATTCTCTCATACACACGCACACAAAACATAATCTCTTTGCTCTGGCACACAGAGTGTCTCATAGAGACAGTTAACATTAAAAATGTTATACCAGAAGTTATTGAGTAACAGTTATTCGAGTATAAAATAAAAAGGAAAAGCAAAACAACAACAACAACGACAACAACGTTAGCAAACAAACAAACAAACAAGCGAACGAAAAAGCAAAAAATATGTCGCGCATCAAACATTATGGAAATTAAATTCAATGACAGTTGAATGAATGACTGAATGTATGAATTATTTATGTTAGCATGGCTGTATGCGTATTGTAGGTTTTTGTGTGTGTAGTAGATTGTGTATGCATATCGGCTTGTATATGTACATCGTACATGTGTATAGTAGTTTTGCTGTGACACAGGCATGACTGATAGTGTTGCCTTAGCAATGATGACAATGACGATGAAAATGATGGAAGAAAAGCAGATGAAAAACCAAATGACTGACTTGGAACGCTTGAATGAATGAATATTTAATTTTTTTTTTCTTTCTTTCAAAATTTATTGTATAAATTTCATCGAAATTCATATGGGGAGCGGTAGATAGACAGACAGACAGCCAGCCAGCCAACCAATATTCTTGATTTATGTTTGACAGCTATTTAAAGGTTTAAAGCAAAATTTATTTCATGATAATCGAAAACAGACAGGTGTTTTTGCTACAAATTAAAAGGCCATATGTTGTATAAGGCCTTTGGCCCTATGGCATCTAAGCTTTTGTTTTAATTCGATACAATTTTATGCAGAAGATTATGTTAAACTTAAGCTATTTCACATTATTAATAAGTATTTAAGAATTTAAACTTAATAGAGGACAAACCATTTAAAAAAACTTCAAGTGGCCATGAGAAGAGAAACAAAATTAGACTAGACTAAGACTAGATTAGAATAAGTTACGTTTTCACCTTAAAAAACGTTTAAAATATGAGCTTATAGGTTGCAAATAAAATAAAAATAATTCTGTGTTTAGTTGTAATTCAAATTCTTTATTATTCTCACAATAATGTATGGCAGTGTTCACAACTTGATGTAAACAACAACAATTGCTTTGTTTGTTATTCCTCTGTTAACATCCTTTGCATAAACAATAACAATCACTAGACAATTGTTAGTCAGATATTTCAAACACACTAAATAGAGGACAAATCAATTAAAAGGACTTCAAGTGGCCATGAGAAGAGAGACAAAATTGGACTAGACTAAGACTAGATTAGAATAAGTTACGTATTCACCTTTTAAAAACGTTTAATATATGAGCTTATAGATTGCAAATAAAATAAAAATAATTCCGTGTTTAGTTGTAACTCAAATTCCTTATTATTCCCACAATTATGTATGGCAGTATACACAACTTGATGTAAACAACAACAATTGGTTTGTTTATTATTCCTTTGTATACATATTTTGCATAGACAATAACAATTACTCGACAGATCTTTGTAACGAAGATCTTCAAACCATGATTACTTCAAATACACTGCGTCTTCACACAAGACTGACTGAACTTTTACTAACAGATACAGATCGGTTGGAGGAAATTGTGATCCAACATGGACTTTATCGCTTTGACGCATGCTAATGGCCATTCTGTCAAATTAGTTGTTATTTACTGAGTCCGTTTAGCAAATCACTATTAACGGATAAAGCATTCAACAGCACGTGGAAATAAAAAATATTTTTTTTTTTGATGCTCTGCTTAGGCAATATATAACACACAAATTGGACATTTTACAGTAGCTATAATAGCTCAACTGCGAGCATTACTACCTAGATAGTGGATAACTAATCGATCAACACCCACACATACATAATTTGTCGTTAGAACCCATCAGTCAGGATTATTGACCTAGTTTCTCATACCACTTATGTTGTGTGTGTTAATTTTATACATGAGTAGCGGGACCTGCAGTTTAAAGACGACTCCGAACGACGAATTTTTTGAGAAACTTTTCATGGCAATTTTATATTTTTACTCTCAAAAAAAAAAAAAAAAAATACTTTTTGTATTTTGTTTTGATGTCTGGCCTGGGACTCGAACACTGGCTTTTTACGTCTAATAAGCGAACACACTACCTACTAGACCACGGCGGCTTCCAATCAACACCCATACGTTGGCAAAATGCAAGATCTGCCGCAAACATCATTTGCTGTCCATAAGATTGTGCTGAAAAATTCGAGCAGTCGAGCTCACGTTTTTCATAATATCTCGGCCTTTCACAGGCTACAACTTGGCGTAATTTGCGTTGAAACTTTGGCATGCACTTGTACAAATTCAACTGACCCTGAAACTGAAACTAAACGGTCATAGACAACGACGTGTAATAGCTGAATGGGTTCTGAAGTGGCAAGGGATCCTAAAATTGCTGAATTTGGCTTCCACCAATCCATATGAGATCCAATCGCTACCAACGCATACTGAAGAAGTCATTGCATGGTAAGGATTTTAGCATGAAAGCAATGATAATCAACTTCTTTTGGCTTGAATTAGATAATCTGAACACCAATGGCATGTGATTTTAAAAGGCTACGGGCCACATAGTATATGCCAGATTTGATATTCTGCACGAGCAATTTGTCCACATGGTTATCCCAGGAATAGTAGAGACCTCTCTGGTAAGAAGAAACTAATACTCTACAAGACGCTTATCCTACCCGTGCTTCTTTATGGCGTAGAAGCATGAACCCTATTAAGAACTGATGCAGCTGCCTTGAGAGTATTTGAGATAAAAGTCTTACGTAAGATCTTCGGTCCAGTGCGAGTTGGCGATGATTTTCGCATCCGATTCAACAGTGACCTATAAGAGCTCCTCAACGACATAGACATTGCACAGCGTATTAATATCCAGCGGCTGCGCTGGCTCGATCATGACGTTCGAATGTAGGAGGATGCTCCGGTAAGATGGGTATTTGGTGCGGGGATCTGCAAAAGTCGGCGAAGAGGACGACCTTGTATCCGTTGGAAGGGCCAAATCGAGAAAGCCCTGCCATCGATTGGTATGACCAAATTACGTAAATGCAGAGGCGCCTAGAAGGATGTATAGCGGCTGGCCGAAATTCGTTTATCGGATTGTTATGGCCAATTAAGTAAGTAAGTAAGTAAAGTTTCTTACTGGCATGGGATAATAAATATAGGCCAATGAGATTATGCGATTTGACCTCGTTGGACTTTTTCTTTTGGGATGTTCTAAAGTCCCACACATATATCTACGAGCCATAAGCCGTAGCGTTCCCTAAGGCTGCCAGAACATATGTCAACGAACAATTCCAGCATAATGTATTCGCCAGAATCGTACTCGTAGGTGATGTGTTGCCATCTTAGACAAGAACCCGTGGTTTAACCCTTTACTTAGGCCTCTGGAACAAAACGAAAATATTTCTTTCGTTGGTTTACTGCCAATAGTCTTCTGGTAAGAACTCTGGGAGTAAAATAAAACTGCCATGAAAAGTTTCTTAAAAAATCTATCTTTCAGAGGCGCCATTAGACTGTAGGTCCCGCCATTCATAGATAAAATGTACGCACACAATGTGTTAGGTGAGAGAAGCTAGGTTGGAATTAGGGATGCCAAACGGGATCGATTTTTAAAAATCCCGGGATTCGGGATTTTAAGAAAATTATTTGAATTCCAAAAAGAACTTGGGATCTGAAAGGCTTGAACGAATTTTGTTGTGAACATACGCTACCGTTGAAAAACACTTCTCGCAATCAACATTTGTTGGTAAATTAGTTCCAAGATAGCTGTATGCAGCTTGTAAATATTCACCTCTACCTCCTCCTGATGTCAAGAAATCTATTCCTTTGGACAGTTGAGTATCTAAATGAGTTACCCTTTTAATTCGTTTTATAGGGTAGTTTTTGCATTTTCGATGGCATCAAATAACTGTTTATCAATGGTGGTATGGTTTTCATCATCTGAGATCTATTATCGAAGTCAAGTGATATGGATTTTATTTTCTGGACCTTTTGTAGGGCCAAAATACATATGAATTCACAATCCCTAAAATCCCGAAAAATACCGGGACAAGTTTTTAAAAATCTCGGGATTCGGGGTTTGGTGAATCCCGAAAATCCCGGGATTTCGGGATTCGGGATTTCCCGATTGGCATCCTTAGTTGGAATCCTGACTAAAGGGTTTTAATGACTAATTAAGTGAGTAAGTAAGTATCTGTTGGAGTCATTTCAATCAAACTCTATTAAGAGAAGCCTTAGCAGACTTTTAAGGGAATTAGTAGGGCTTTGTCGCCTACAATATATTTTCTCATGAATTTTATTTACAAACCTTAACAAAATTTCTTTTAAATTTATGTTTACTTTACTAATGCCATTGCCAACCCTAGTACTAGAAGTTTAAATATTCTCTCTTTATATACAAACAACCTAAGAAACCAAATTTAAATTAAGAAATTATCTTCAGCCTATGATAAGATGGAAGAGTCTTAGTTTTAATTGTGTCATCAATATTGTCAATGATTAGATTTGTTTGACGATTATTTGCCATTCAAAACAAGCCAGTGAAAGGAATTAAAAATTTTTTTTTTTGTTTATTTGTATCGAATGCCAGAGACATTTATAAATTACATGGGGGGGAGGATAGATTTCCGGATGCCGAATACTCTCTCTCCTGCCACTTTGTATTTCAAACATCATTAACTCATGGTATAGGAATTTTGGAATTCATGTTGCCAAAATGAATATTAATTGCATGGCTTATTACGTAGCATTTTAGGCAAACATTTTTAAGTTTTTAAGAAATTCGTTGTAATAAATAAAGTTTGTTTATAAGGATAAGGAAAACCAGAAACAAATGGGGGGTGGGGGTATATTGTTCGATAATATTATGAAAGCTTTTAATAAATTTGTTTCGTTTTAACTTTAATTCATGTCATGTTTCCGTTTTCTTTTTCTTGTTAATAAAAATTTCATTTTCTTTTACGTTTCATTTCATTTCTTAAATCTTTTAATTTCCTTGAAACATCTTAATATCTGTTGTCTGGCTGACTTTTTACTTTTTCTTCTTCTTCTTCGTTTCTCTCCATCACATTACTTTTTAACCCTGAATTTGTTTTTTTTTTTGTATATCTTTTCGCCCAGACCTCTTCAATCTCTGTCTACTGAAAATAATCAAAATCGTTTGATTTTTTTGGAATTTTTTCTTGTTTGTTTTTTTATTTCTTTATTTTCATTTCTTTAAAATATCGTTTGCAATTGAGCATTTCCGCATGATTGACTATGTAAATCAATGATTTTATTAAAGGCAAGAAGACTTTGAAAAATAAAATAAATCGATGAGCAATAAGACTTTACAAGTACCGTACATTACAAAACTCATTTTGCTGCCTTCTTCTTTGTAAGAGCTAGAAAAGAAAATCAGGAAACAGTAACACTTGAACGGCAAATTTTACCCAAAAATAAGGAGTGCGCATGAAAAAAACTGGACTTACACTTTTCGTTATAGAAATAAAACTAAGTGGCGGATTTTTTTCGTTTTATATTTCAATTAAAGTAAATAATATTTGAATTCGTTTTGTGTAAAAAATTTTTTTCTGACCAAGGTCTCAGAGCATGCAATTTTTTCTGAGCCACTTTTCTTCCAGACATGTTAGGGTATTTTAGAAAAATACGTATTATTTTACATGCTTTTTTTTGGTCGGCAAATCCTTTTTTTCTTCCACTTCCATGCTTCCTCTCAATACTCAAAGACTCCTTATTTTGTTTTATTTTTACCTTAGCAAATGGGTTTTTGGTTAACACCTTCGAACCTAGCAATCATTTTTTGAAAACGGCGCAGGTTTTTCATTGAAAATTTCAATTATTCTTTTACGACATTCAATGAAATTTAGCACATGGATTTCGAAACAGTTGACTAATAAAAACAATGTAACGGTATTCATTTTTTACAATTATAATAACAGTTATAAGCTTTTTATAGTTATAAGATTTTTTTTCGTGCGCACTCCTTACTTAAAGAAAAGTTACCAGAGATGAAATATGCCAGTGAATAATGTACAGTCATGAACTGTGTGACAGTAATATGACATGAGTCTGTGATTTATTATTACAAACTTAAGAAACTCTTTTCTATATATATATAGGCCCATTTTTTTCGTCCGCGCTCCTTATAGTCAATTTAATCAGCCAGTACATTTTCATAGAAATTCATTTTCATAGAAGATATTCTTTCCACTTACATAATTGATCCTTACAACCCTTCAGTCAGGATTACAAACTAGCTTCACATACTAGTTATGTTGTATGCGTTAATTTTATACGGTACCTACTGTCTAAAGTCGATTCCCATTTACAGATGTTTGAGAAACTTTTTAGAACCGTTTTATTTACTCTCGGAATTTTTGCCAGAAATCTGCTGACAAGAAGTCTGGGAAGAAATACTTTTTAATATTTCGTTTTGATGTCCGTCCAGGGTTTTGAACCGTGGATTAATGTCTTATAAGCCAACACACTATCTACTAGACTACGGCGGCTTAACAATAACACTTGAAGTACAAATTTTACTCTCAAATATATTCAACATAATCAGCCAATACTGAAGATATTCTTTCCACGCACGTAATTAGCCGTTACAACACTTTAGTAAGGCTTAAAACCTAGCTTCTCACACCACTTATGTACTATGTGTTAATTTTATACATGAGTGCCAGTACCAACAGCTTAAAGATGACTGAGAACTACAGATTTTTGCGAAACTTTTCATAGCAATTATCTTTTATTTTTAGATTTTGTTCTAGGAACCTGTTGAGAGGAAGAAATATCTTTTCATATTTCGTTTAGTTGAGATGTGGTTTGAACTGAGGCCTAACGGCTAATAAGCCAATTCTCTACCTACTATACAACGGCGACTGTAATCTAATTATTTTTCAAAGTAATAGAAAAATGGCAATCCTATTATCCTAGCATCCTGAGATAGTGGATGATTTTGCATAGAAAGCTAGTTCATTACAATAGGTTAACTTGGCGAGCGTAAAGTCTTTTGATATTGAAAATTGAGCTAAAAGCTAATATGCCACATATGTAGAACAGTGTGAAACAGTGCCACAGTAAGTATAGTAAGATCATGTGACTGTTAAGTTTAAGTGAACTGAAGTTCTGCAGGAGGAGTGGTAAACCCTTTTCTCGACGATTCTCTCCCAACAGTCGTCTGACAAAAACTCTAAAAGTAAAGGAAAATTGCCATGAAAAGTTCTGAAAAATCCGTTGTTCGGATTCAACTTTAAAGCTGTAGGTTCTGCCGCTCATGTATAAAATTAACACACACAACATGGCTGGTATAAGAATCTTTGTCGTAGGGACCTAAAGAATGTAAAGAATGCTAAAAAACACAACACAATATGCGGCAAGGACTACACCTTTTGTCGAGTGTCATGAGAATTTTTCAAATACTTTAAGGAGGTGGTAAGTCTCAGTATAGATTATATCATAGGTGGTTAAATGGTTAATCTAGCAGATAGTGTGTAGACTTATTTGACGACAGTTTAAAGCCCAGATATAGGATACAAAACTTATGGTTAAAATTTACACAGACACAGTATGGGTGGTGTGAGAAGGCAGGTTACGTTAGGTTGGGTCGCAGTGGTAGCTCTGATATCACAAAGCTCACTTGAGCACACAAAGCGCCCCGTTGCGATGCCACGGGTGAACGCAGTCCCTGTACTAACCAAGTTCTACCAAAATCAGGGAAAGGGAAGAAGTTGGTCAGCTTAAGGGCTGCACAACAGAAACACGACTACCCTGCACTGGAAAACCAGTCAGAAAGTTTGATGAACGAAGCAATATCCTTGATGTCAATAGATGATAGCTCCGTTAAGCTAACAAGGAATGGGGAGCCAAATAACCTATATCTATACCTAGCAAGAGAAGGACATTGACAAAGAAAGTGAACAACAGTCTCCTCTTCCTCAGCGGACCTGCATCCACGGCAGAATTTTTCCGCGTGTCTACCCATGACGCAATGAGCTGTGAGCGCGGCCACTGTAGTCGAGATGACATCACGATCAAGATCAAGTAATCGGTTGGTACGCCTTGAATCCATAATGGGCCAGGTGAGTTTAGCGGTGGAGCAGGACTCCTCATTGATCCAGGAGGATAGGTTGTCGTTTCGAGAGAACTTTCGCGCAATGGTCAATTCAATGGTCATACCCAATTCAAGAGCTCTGGCGAGCTCGTCAGCCGTACAGTTTTCTGGAATTTCATTGTGCCAAGGGACCCCCACCAGAGCGACTCCGGAGAATCGCCCCGAGAGAAGGTCGAGAAAGCGGCAACATTTCCTAACAATCCTAGAGTTAATCACGAAACCCGACAGAAATCTTATCGCGGCCTGACTATCAGAAAAGATCGAGACGTGAGTAAAAGGAGCATCGTTGACGGGGATCCATTGAACGGCCCAGTAAATTGCCATTACCTCCGCCCGAAATACGCTGCAATAGTCCGGCCAGTGGCATACCCAATTCAAGAGCTCTGGCGAGATCGTCAGCCGTACATTTTTCCGGAATTTCATTGTGTCAAGGGACCCACACCAGAGAGACACTGGAGAATCGCCCCGAGAGAGGGTCGAGAAAGCGGCGACATTCTCTAACAATCCTAGAGTTAATCACGAAACCCGACAAAAATCTTATTGCGGCCTGACTAGACGCGAGTGAAAGGAGCATCGATGACGGGGATACATTGAGCGGCCCAGTAAATTGCCATTACCTCCGCCCGAAACATGCTGCAGTAGTCCGGCACATGGAGAGAAATCTTTAGGTCCAGTTTCCTAGAATAGACACCGCTTCCAACCCAATTATCGAGTTTAGAGCCGTCGGTATATATCCAGGACTTCCGGGGGCACGACTTCATTAGGATTCCTACTCGGAATCCGAGAGTGGAAACATTTGTCAAGACAATATTCCGCAAAGAAGTAGTCCATGTTCACAGGGTCCACCGGATTAACTTCCAGAGAAGGTAGGTTGCAATCCTGGCTAAGGATTTGTAATGACTACGTGGTTTGTAAGCAAGGGAGAAATAAGGTTCACAATGGCAATAATGATCAATGTAATGACCAATTGGGTAAGGAATTGGTGCACAATAATGACAAGTAGAATAAATGGAATCGAGAGCTAGACACAGAGACCTCCATCTTAATAGAAATTCATACAATCAATAGACAATATTGTGTTGAAAATTGTGTTACTTTTCTTGAACATTTTCACTAAATTTAAACAAGTGTGCTGGATTTTCCTAATCATCCTCCATAAAGAAAGAGGAAATAAATACTAAGCCTTGTGTAATAAATTTCAAATGTTATTATTTATTCAAAAGCTTTAAAAATTAAATTATTTGTGAATAAATTTTCCAAATAATTGAATTTTGTTTAACAGACAATATTTTCGTTTTCGTTTTCGTTTTTTTTTTTTGTTTGAAAAGCTCACATATGCTTATTTCAATAACAATAACAGCAAGTCCTCAATATATTTTTAAACATAAATTTTCCCTATTTCCTTTGTTGACATTTTCATTTTCATTTGGTAAAGGGGAGAGGGTGAAGTGAAATAAGGAAATGCTTAAAAGCCTGTTTAGAGGGGAAAGAAAAGGGAAGAAATTGTAGCACAGGCAATAAATAAACAAAATATTACGAATTATTGATTGCATGAGTAAATAAAATTTATTTTTTTTTTTTGTTGCTTTTTTCTCAATTTCCAATCAACAAACAATTACAAACACTTTCTCGTCAACAAATTTATCGTTACGTTAATAAATATGAAATTATTGCGTTTAAGTCTTCCGTTTAGAAAAACATCAAAAAGATTTCCTTTTCCTTAAGAAATAAGAAGAAAATCAAATCAAAGAAGAATAACAAAAAAAAAAACAAAACTCCCCCTGCTGGAAGAAGCAAACGCTTTATGATTAAAATGAAAATCATCAGGCATGCAAAGGAAAATATTTTTGTTTTTCCTTTCAATGCATTTGGTGTAACCCTCCTGTTTGGACCCTTAACGCGTTATTTAAGCTTGAAAAATAATAACAAATCATTTGTTATCGCATTGAAGAATCATGAAATCCAAATGAAATGTGTAGACACCCATTGCTATACGTTCACTTATTGCTCTGGCATTACTATCACCACCACCACCAGTTGCATGAAACAACCAACATCCCGTACCACCCGTAAGGCTTTGATTTGATTCGTTTGGGGGTTTTTTTTTCAGAGCCCAAAATACTGCTGAAATAAGTTATTGTGCCTTTTGGTTACCAAAAATGAAAAGTACTTACATGTTAAGGAAGTAGAATAAGAGATGAGTTGTGATTGAAATTAAAGGAAAAAATACGAACGATTTAACATTCACCAGTTAATATATCGCTGGGGGATACATTAATGTATGACTCTATCCGTTCATATATGTCTGTCTGTCTGTACACAATCCCATATCCGTTTATATTGAAAATATATTCGATTTTCTTACTGCTCTCACACAAAACTCTCCAATTTCTATTGATTTTCGCTTGAGGAGGAATATATTTTTTCTGTTTTTTTTGCTTTTGGGTTTATTTTGCAAATACTTGTAATAAAATAAAAGAAATCAAATCATTTATTAGAGTATTTTTGTACAACTTTTTTTTTTATTGATACTTTTGCCTTGCATCCCCATCCCCCATTCCCCATTCCCTTTTAAATGTATTATTGAACCAGTCAGCTGTGTAAGCCTGCCTATATACAGGCTTACGAATACTTTTTTAATATAATTTTATGAGCATTTCTAATATTAATATGATGGTCTATTGACCATTATGGCCAAAACATGATTTCGTTAGTAAAGAACTGGGATTTTTTTTTTGGAAGGACAATAACATTTAATACCAGGTTAGGATTAGGGTGGTAATAAGTATTCTTATCGAAACCAAATTGGTTTAAAAGTTTCCTTTTGCCGCATGGAACTAATTAAAAAGCCGATTCAATTAATAACACGGTATGACAGTGAAAATACGCCAGAGTAACTACATGGACCGTGTTGTTCAGTTAGTTGAGTAGTACTTTTTTATACTTCTCGAACCCTCTAAACTTTTTTTATTTGATAAAAACAATTTTTTTCGACTTCACTCACAAATTTCTGGATTACTCAAACACCTATTCCAAAATTTAAATCTTGTTGGAAAGGGAAGAGATGGACCTTTAAAACGGTATAAATATATCAATTCTTCGACTTAATATGCTATGAGATTTGTTTGTTTTTTTAATAAAACCAGCACTCAGGGGATGACCCCTACTCATGCAGCGCATTGTGCAGGTTTTTTAGAAAAGGTAGAAAGAGAGAGGGAAGATGCGAACGGTAAGGAAACGAGTTGCTGCTGGTGACTATAAAATGGCCAGTGCCATACCTTCACCATTAGACAGTCTACAGCAATCCTCCCTAAGAAGCCCGTAGTTTCTCACACCACTTATGTAGTGTGTGTTAATTTTATGCAGAAGTGACGGAACCTACAGTTTAAAGTCGACTCTGAAGGACAGATTATTGAGAAACGAGAAGAGAAAGGGAAGAAATCGCCGAAAAAATACTTTTTGTATTTTTTTTTTATTTTTGATGTCTTACGTCTAATAAGCCAGCACACTACCTATGAGACCACGGTAAACTTGGAAAACACAAATTTGTTCATATTTTTTCAAGTTTGTCCATTTATAGGATCAAACTTTAATAAAGAAATATAGGATAAGAGATAATATTCTTAAAGTATGTTCTCTTGTTAAGAAATTGAGTCATCATTTGATCAAAACGGACTAAAATGACCGCAGTTATTATATAAAGAGTATAACAGTTGAGTGTTATATTTTAAATCTGTCATTTCGTCAAATGAACTTTTACTTCAAAGATTTTTAGAATTTTTGATGGATTTTCATTGTTTATTACAAAATGTGTCAATTTCACGTTAGAGCGATAGCTGTTCACAGATAGCTGTATGCAGCTTGTAAATATTCACCTCTACCACCTCCTGATGTAAATAAAACTATTTCTTTGGACAATTGAGTATCTGAATCAGTTACCCTATTAATTCCTTTTATAGGGTTGTTTTTGTATTCTTCGATGCAATTAAATAATTTTTTTCTATAGTATCGAAGTCGAATGCTATAGAATTTTTTCACGACCTTTTGAAGGGTCAAAATACATATGAATTCACAGTCCCGAAAATCCCGAAAAATCCCGGCACAAGTTTTTAAAAATCTCGGGTTTCGGGATTTGAGAATCGATTGGCATCCTTAGTCCACGTCTTTCTCCAGGTCTAACCACTGGTCAAGCAAGAAAACGACAGAAAAGCGCTTATATGCCTACTTGCGTACAAGTAGCAGTAACAGTTTAAGATATTGTCGACTTAGCAAAGACACTACGTTGGCATTATGAGAGTAGATATCGATGGAAAACGTTTAGAGCTTCTATTTAGGCATCTTTCTTGGCTCTCTGAAACTCTATCAAACCTCAAAATATTCAAACAAGTCCTGCAAATATGGAGAATATTTGATTTTGTACTCGTTTCCGTATTTAAAATTGTATTTGAATATGATCTAGTGTTCTCTGCCCCTTACATATATGACTGATAACTGTCCTTAAGCATGTGTTAATTACATCCTAACTTATTAAAGAAGGCAGGTGAGGTCAGGAGACCGTTTGTGGTACGATGGCGTTGCAATAGCAGAGAAACAGATTCATAACTGATACCATAAGGACCAGGAATAATAGAGTTAAACATAAGAGCTAATGTGATAGAAAGATAGTTCATTATCATAAAATTTTCTTGTCATTATTGTTTCGTGATTACATACATAATTGGCCATTACAACCCTTCAGTCAGGATTATTGACCTAGTTTCTCACACTACTTATGTTGTGTGTGTTAATTTTTATACATAAGTGGCGGGACCTACAGTTTAAAGTTGACTCCGAATGGCAGATTGTTTTGAAAAACTTTTCATTGCAATTTTCATTTACCCTCAGAGTTTTTGCTAGAAATCTGCTGAGAAGAAATCGCCAAAAAATATTTTTTGTATTTTGTTTTGATGTCTGGCCTGGGACTCAAACCCTGGCTTTACATCTAATAAACCAGCACACTACCTACTAGACCACGGCGACTTCCCAAAGTTGCAGTAACAGTTTAAGATATTGTCGACATAGCAAAGACACTACGTTGGAATTATGAGAGTAGATATCGATGGAAAACGTTTAGAGCTTCTATTTAGGCACCTCTCTCGCAATCTCTATCGAACCTCAAAATATTCAAACAAGTCCTGGAAATGTGGAGAATATTTGATTTTGTACGCGTTTCCGTATTTAAAATTGCATTCGACTATGATCTATTGTCCTCTGCGCTCTACCAGGCATGACCACCATAGGGGGCAATTACATTCTAAGTTCTTAAGGAAGTCAGGTAAGGTCAGGAGTCCTTTTGTGCTACGATGGCAGGGCAATAACTGAGAAACACAAACATAACCTAAGGTACGGGCTATGGAATCGGACCAGGAATAATAGAGTTAAACATAAGAGCAAATGTGATAGAAAGATTGGTCATTATTATAAGATTTTCTTGTCATTATTGTTGCGTGATTAAAAAACTTAATATTCCGGTTTGTTGCAAGGAAATGTTTGTCTTTTCGATGTGATTAGCATTACCTTAAGTGAAATCTATTGAAAACTCTTACCACGGCTTATATATATGACAGCATATTTTGGAAATTTTCTAAAAATTAGGAAGCTTTTTAATCTTGCGAAATAATCCTAATCCGTAGTTGAAATGGCTTACTTTTGTTTTTAATAAGGGGTGGCCAATATTTTTTTTCTTTACATTTCCGAAAATTTATTTTTCATTCCCAAATATCCTCAAAGACTTAGACAAATAGTGCGTAAAAAGCTGTTCCATTGTAGTTCTTTTAATTTTATAATCTTTCTTTGGAAATGTTTAAACAAAACTAATGCTGGAGATGGTTAATAAGTTGCTTGAAAATCTTTTGTATTAAAAATTAAAATCTTAATTTTTCTTAATTTTCTGCTTCTTAAACAAGGATTTGTTGGTTGAAATCAATTCCTAACCAAAAAAATTTTCATAAATTTATTGAGCCTTTAAAACGAACACACGCAATTTAAACATTTTAGGCCGTGCCACTAAGTGTGTATTTAAGCAACGTCATGGGAGGCCACATGGCTTATTAGCAACAGTACGGCAGTACAATAACTATTGTGGCTTTAAAACAAAACTTAAGAGAGAGAGGGAGTGAGGGAGAGTAAAAAAAAGGCTAAAATTACTTGGAAAAGTTAACAACGGTGGTCTCTTGTTTGCCAAAGCTGAACAGCATCATTAATGGTGAATATGAAGACTGTTTTCATACAAACAAAAAAATCAGCCTACGGTTATGAAAAATGTTCATTACACACACATACACATAGACATACACCGTTAGGGTTGTTGTTGTTGTTGTTGCTGTTATTATTTCTTCAAAGGACTATTGTGTTGTGTTTACTTTTGTTGTTGTTCTTGTTGCTGTTGTAGTTTGATAAAACAATATATTTTAAGGGAGAAAAAAAATAGAGAAGAAAAAAAGGTAAAAGAGTCAATTTGCCTTCTTCTTCTTTTTATTTTTCAATTCTTTACTCATTTTCTTTTAGATTGTGTTGTTAATATTGTTGTGATTGTTGTTGTATTTTTTTTCATTTTTTTGTACTTGTTTTTAAACAATCAAACACGAGACCTTTTGTTGCCATAAAATGTTGCAGCAATGCGGAAAAATAAACTCATTTGATTTGATTCTCTCTCTCTTGCTCTCTCTCTCTCTCTCGTTTTACAACATCCAACATGTAAGTGCAAATGTAAGTGTATATGCATGTGTGTGTGTATGTATGGATATTTGCAAGTGTTTGTTAAAGAATTTCTTGTGTTTTTCTTCTCTTTTTAGAAAAAAAAAAACTGGAAAAAAGTCACAATTTTTATACGGATGCCTGGACTCAAACATCAAGTGCCTACTTTACTTACCTACAATCTAACCAAACTATGTACGTACGTATGTATGCTTGTAAGTATATGCGAAATACTTTTGCAAGTTTGTTAGAAAACAAACAAGTCAAGTGTGTACCACCGTATAATGAAAGCAACAAGAAGAAAAAGGTCGCCTATAATGTTGTGCGTTCTTAATGGAAAGTTTAAAAAGCCAAAATGGAAAAAAAATAATTTTCTCTCAAAAAAGAATGAAAAAGTTAAAGACGATTTAAAGAAACGTTACAATACCCGCTTTACATACAAAATATGTTTCAAAATTCTATTGAAAAACTAACGATCTTGATAAAAACGAAGGAATATTAGGGAATATCAGATAAAATGTGTAACTTTAGTTTGATTACGTGCCTTCTATAAAGTACTTAAATATGGTGTGGCGGCGAAGAAAGTCAAAACCAATAGACAAGGAGTAACTACACCTTCTTACAGGTTCTTGTGCTTTTCTGGCAAAGATGTACGCCATTATGAAGATCTGTTCCACGCTATTTTCATACAGAATGCAAAGACAACTTTCAGACTTTCATGTATGCCATTATGGCTTTATGAAGACCTTACCATCACTATCTGATTACAGCATGCAAGTTTAGATCTGCATTTTTATGGAGAGCTAGCCCAGGAGTATGGCTTCGTGGCAATCAACCGTTTTTGTCTTTAGATCATGCACAACTGTTTTTAATTTTCTCGATTTTTTTTATAAAACCTGCACTCAGGGGATGGCCCATACTCATGCAGTGCTTTGTGCAGGTTTTTAGAAAAGATGGAAAGAGGGAAGATGCGAACAGTACGGAAACGAGTTGCTGCTTGTGACTATAAAATGGCCAGTGCTATACCTTCACCATTAGACAGTCCACAGCAATTGTCCCCAAGAAGCCCGCAGTTTCTCACACCACTTTCGACTCCGAACGACAGATTCTTGAAAACAAGAAGAAAAAGAGAAGAAATCGCCGAAAAAACACTTTTTTTTTTTGATGTCTGGCCTGGGACTCGAACCCTGGCTTTACGTCTAATAAGCCAGCACACTACCTACTAGACCACGGCGTTAACGAAGAGCAAAAATACTTTACCTATGTCTGTAGTCTAGGCGAGTCCTGTTTGGATTTTTGAAAACCGTGATTCCGATGGTATCGATCTAGGGCTTCTCAGTATTGCCAACATTCCTGTTTCTTAAAAAAGTGTCATAGACTTCAACGTGGAAAGAAGAAATTCCAAAAGGAGGGCGTTTAGCTTCTGTACGAATTTAAAGCAATCATGATTCGAATACAATAACAGAACAACTACATTAGGTAAAACGTATCCAGGTTAGTGGCTACTTCAAGTAGACAATGGGCGATTGATAACCATATTCATATTCATTAATAAAAACACAACATACAGAGTGGCTGATATATAATGCAACAAAGTAAAGCATTATATTTTTTTAATTTTTTTTTTTAATTTTATTGTTCAAAAGCAAAAAATGTTGGAAATAACATCAAATTTTAGAATAAATTTAGATTTATTCGAATTGCCCACCTTTGGTACGAATTATGGCCATAAAACGGCCGACAAAGCCAACACAGACTGTACTAAAGTGGCTCTGCGGTATTTTGGCTCATTCCCGGCGAAGCGCCGTCTTGAGATGATCAACACTTTCGTATTTTTAGTGAGAACCTCAGTCTCCAAAGTGCCCCAGGCGCAAAAGTCCAACGGATGGAGATCCTTAGATTTTGGTGGTCATTGTGCGGTAAAAATGAAACGAGAAACCTCCTGTTTAAACCATTCTTGGTTGACACGTGCTGAGTGCGGTGGTGCTTAGTCTCCGGCCGAAATCTTTGACTGCCCAGGTATTCAATACTATCTTTAAGAGATTTTCCTGATAATATTCGGCATTTATTTTGACCCCACGGTCGATGAATACGGCGGCATTTCCGTTTTCAAATGGAAGTAATAAAGCAGAATATTATGCAAGTTATTGAAGACAGAGACAATGATTAGTGAAAGAAAATATTTATCACATCACTCATAACCTCATGATCTCTGTACGATATACCCACTGTGCTATAAATGGAACAGGGAAACAGGACACTTAGGCAGCAACTAAGTAGGGCCAGGAAATTGTAGGCTTCATTACCACAGTTACGACTTTATGACACTACAGGGTGGCTGATATGTATTGCAACCAACGTCAGGTTGTTATCATTTGTAAACCGCTGGTCTGACAACTGACAGATTTATCCCAGTGACAGTTCATTTTATTATTTACAAGCTTACAAAAGCATTTTGATCTTTTGCCTTCAGAAAAAAGTTACTCGTGATGGAATTCAAAAGTGATAGTGTGATTGCATTATATTTGATTGAAAAACCACAGGTGGCTATCGTTAGAGCTCGTTACCGTGATACTGGCAGTGTTCCATTGCGTCCAAAATGTGGACGCAAAAACGGTAACAACACCAGAAATGATCCGGAAAATGAAGGCCAGATTTGATCGAAATCCACGCCGCAGTGATAGAAAATTTGGTCGTGAGCAGAACATATCCCGAGAACGGATGCAACACATATTGAAAAATGAGTTTGGACTAAAGCCATTGAAGTTCAAAAAGTCTAATAACTCAACAATGGACAAAAAAAGTTAGATTGGAAAGAGAAAAAGGAGTTACTTCGTTTGCACGAAAGTGGCCAGTTACCGAATTTGGTTTTCTCCTATGAAAAACCAATCCAAATTGAGCAGTTTGTGAACAAACAAAATGATCGGGTTTACTTGCCAAAAAGGTCAGCTGAAAATTTACACCTGCGATTGGCCACCAGAACTCCACCCGCCGCCGAAGCGTAGTTATGGAGCGTGGGGTCAAAATAAATGCCGAATATAATGGGAAAAATGTATTAAAGGCAGTGTTGATGCCCTGGGCAGACAAACATTTCAGCCGCAGAACATGGGAATTCCAACAGGACTCATCACCACCGCACTCAGCACGCGTCCAACCAAGAATGGTTTAAACAGGAGGTTCCTCGCTTCATTTCTTTTGCCCCTGGGGCATTTTGGAGAGTGAGATTCTCACTAAAAAATACGAAAGTGTCGATCATTTCAAGCTGTCCTGAAAATTTATATTCAAAAACCATGGAAAATTCTTAGCTGGAATTCACAAAAATTGGTCTGGATTGATTTAATATTTCTCTTCAGCTGATCTCCTTACCATTTACGCGACTTAGGTTCTCACTAAAAACTACCAAAGTGTGGATCAACTCAAGACGGCGCTTCGCCGTGAATAGGCCAAAATTCTGCAGAGCCACTTTCGTGCAGCCTGTGATGACTTTGTCGGCCGTTTGAAGGCCATAATTCGTACCAAAGGTGGGCAATTCGAATAAATCTAAACTGATTCTAAAATTTGATGTTATTTCCAAAATTTTTTACTTTTGAACAATAAAATTAAAAAAAAATTTTAAAAATATAGCGCTTTACTTTGTTGCATTATATATCAGCCACCCTGTATTTATATTTAAAATTTCTATTTTAGAACTAAAACCAAGTCTCCCACTTAACAAAAGGAGATTTTAATTTAAAAAACCTCTGTTAATCCTTTTGATTACAAAGATTTCTATGAGATTTTTTGCCAGCTATACCCTTGCACTTAACATAACTGCTTATAACAGAAGAATCTGTTACCAACCACATTTCATATTTAAAATATCCTTCCACACACAATATTTTAAAGCCAACAAGTGTTGGTGCTAACAAAGAAACACAAAGAGGAGACAGGAACTTTAACATAAAATAACAACAAAATTAAAAGAAATGGGAAATAAAGGAAAAAAAACGCAAAAGGCCAAATAGAAGAAAACAATAATAAAAAGTAACCCAAACTTAAATTACAAAAAAAAAGGGGGAAAAAAATAAAAAAATATGGGAGCATAAATATTCACAATACTACGGCCATAACTAAAAGTAAACAGTTAGCAATCTAAAGGATACACTTTGGCTTACTTTGGCATTTCAAATAAAACTAACAAAATACGCCCAAAAGGGAAAAAAAAGCAACGGAAAAAAATTGTTTGTGTGTGTATGAGAGTGTGTGTAAGGGGGGTAAAACTCAACAAACTAGTGACTTAATTTGCATAGAGTGTAATACTCTAGAGGCATATAATAGAATACAAAGGCATATTTAAGTTAGTTTGTGTGTGTGAGTGCTTGTGATAGAGTGTGTGGGTACTATTTTTAAAGTGTATAGGGAATCTATTAAAATATTTAGTAGAGGGGAAAAAAAATATGTGGCATAACAAAAATGATAAAATTCTCTAAAGGACCACCAAACACTACAACATGTTTTATTATTGTATCACACCAACACACTCACAGAGATAGGCACTGAGAGATATAGTCACATATACTCTAGAGTATATTTTCAAAACAAAATAATAAAAAAAATGTGAATAACAATGAGAAATATATTAAAATTAACAACAAAAACAACAGAAAAATACATTGTTTAAGTATATAAATTATTTTATGTAAAGGACATGCATTTAAACCAGGGGTTACCAACATTTTTTTGGTTGTGCATTAGTGAGTAAGAGAGAGGAAATAAGTTGAGAGCTTGCAGTCATAGAAAAATGTTAGTAATATACATACATAATACATAATTGGCCATTACAACCCTTCAGTCAGGATTACGACCTAGCTTCTCACACCATTTATGTTGTGTGCGTTAATTTTATACATGAGTGGCGGGACCTACAATTTAAAGTCGACTCCGAACGACATCTTTTTTTGAGAAGCTTTTCATGGCAATTTTTACTCTCAGAGCCTTTGCCAGAAATCTGCTGAGAGGAAGTCGCCGAAGAAATATTTTTCGTTTTGATGTCTGACCTGGGATACGAACCCGGGCCTTTCGTCTAATAAGCCAACACACTACCTACTAGACCACGGCGACTTAGTAATATACACTATACCGATTTTCATTTCATCAACATACATAAAGTAATACATGCTGGATTTAATAATTAGGGAATATTTTTTAGATATTTGCTGGGTACTAATTTTGATTCATAAATTTCCTCTCCTGTTAATAAACGACCTTTTAATTTTTCCAAAATATTGCTTTACGTCTATAAAAAAGTTGCTCTGTTTCCACATCATCTGAACTTGACTATTTTTTTTTTTTTATTAAAAACCAACACTCAGGGGATGGCCCCTATTCATGGAGTGCATTGTGCAGGTTTAGGAAAATAGTTTATAGGAAGGAGGAAAGAGGGAGTAGTATTTGTGGACATTCGATTTAAACTCACCAATATCGTAATTGACGGGAAAAACTCTCGCAGGAAGATTATTCCACAAGCGAGCAGTGCGGGCAAAAAATGAATTTTCCCTGTAATGCATTGTGCGGTTCACTGGACAATCAACCACAAAAGGATGTGCTCTGTGAGAAGCTCGAGTACCACGTAAAAATATGTGGTTATCGGGAACCAAGCCCCTTATCTCTCGAGAACACCTCCCATTATAGTACCGATAGAACAATGAAACACACGCCACATTGCGACGATGCTCCAACGAATCAATAGAGTTGGATACCCTACTGTCATTAATAAGCACCTTCGCCCTCTCCTGTACGCGGTCGAGAAGCTTCAAACTAGACTTTGGTGCACCGGCCCATACATGAGAGTTGTACTCCATCCGGGGTCGGATAAAGGTCATGTAAATAGTAAGAAGGTCGGATGGATTGAAGTATTTCCTGCACCGTCCGTTTCAAAAAACCAAGTCACTTGAATGCTTCCTTCTCCACTCGAAAAATGTGATCTTTCCAACGAGCATCACAACTAATTCTTATGCCCAGAACATCAAGAGCATCCGCCTCCTCAATATTTACATTGCCCATAGATACAGATGACAGAACACCAGAGCCATCATCACGCCGGTGCGTCAAAAATCAACATTGGGTCTTGCGCGCATTGAAATCGACCCTGTTCGCGCGGCCCCACTTAGAGATTGCTATCAGGTCACCTGTGAGTGCGTCATTCATGTTCGACCTCCTTGCCCCAATCTCCAAAAGGCTCGGCCTCCGATCAAATGAATATGAATGACAAATGTTGCTGTCATCCGCAAAAGAGTAAATAGGATTCGAAGTAATAGATAGAAGATCATTGAGAAAAATAAGAAAAAGACTAGGAGAAAGAACAGAGCCCTGCGGTACCCCTGAATTTATACTGAACTCATCGGAAAAGACACCATCTATAACAACTCTAATAGTGCGATCTTTAAGAAAGCTCGATATAAATCGAGAGAAGTGACTACCGACACCAAAGGCAATTAACTTCGATACCAGAGCCTTATGCCAGACCCTATCAAACGCCTTTGAGATAGCCAGAGCAACAACTTTGGCCTCACCAAAGCGGTGAATGAAACCATTCCACCTTTCAGAGAGTAAAGCCAAAAGATCACCAATAGAGCGCCCTTTACGGAAACCGTACTGACGATCATTTAGCAAAAATAAAATGTGTTTTAAAATTTTGAATTTTAAACAAAAAGCTTTTTTAACATAAAATATTTTTTGAGTGTAAACCTAAAAAAGAAAAAATATTATAGCATCCGCCGACATGTATGCTTGTCGAAGTCTGATCGACAACTAAATAAAAGAGCATAAGCAATGTATGTGAATTCTCTCTGCACAATTGTGCTATGAAATGGTAATCGCTGATTTAAACACTCATTCGCTCACACCACACCATATACTATACACCACAGCCCTGTTAACAACACTGTCTCACACGCACAAAGCTGTGAAAATACTCTTTTTGTTGTCGTTCTCTCTCTCTCTCTCTCTCTCTCCCTCTCTTGCCCCTTTTTGCATTTATAAAATAGAAAAATTATTTTGGCACTGTTGTTATAAAAATATGTTTATGTGTGGTAGTAGTGTCTCTGTGCGTGTGCCTGTGTGTTTTGGTATGAACTAAACCACTATAGAACAAATTTATAACGAAAATTAAAAACAAACTAGGCCATCTGTTGGGGATATTTTAGTTGTAGATGTTGTCGTTGTTGTTGCTGTTGTTGTCGTTTCCTGCTAACAGAAAAATTATTTTATTTTCATTTAATGGCTTTAGAACGACGACAATAACTGCAACATAAATGAAAATTCCTGTACAAACGTATAGACAGAGTTGTTCTCCTATGCGAGGGTTAATAAATAATTAATTGAAATGGTCGTTATCATCGTTATTAGGTTCCCTTGTGGCTTCATACGTCTTCGATGAAATATTTGCCAGTCTATGCAAGTTTCTAAATTTAATTCTAGTCCTTCTCTGTCACGTAAAGTCTCTACAGCTGTCTGCCTACGTCTTCTGCTACTGCTAGGATTTCCATTATATAACAGCAGATATCTTCAGTCATTGGAAAATGTAAACAACAGTAGCCATAAGGAATATGAGCTATTAAAAGCCGAATATGTATCTAAAGATGGAAAATTTTTTGTTTAAGCTTATGGAAATGGTTGTTGCAGCATGCTGTACACACGCACACATACTATGTCTTCTATCGGGTTAATGTTTTTTATTTTCAACTAGTGCTTATTTCGTGAATGGTAACACTTAGCTTATGTCCGATTTGACAGATAATTAGTTTTATCCTTCCGCTGAACGAATATCTATGGTTGTGTATAGGCTTGAACAATTGACCCTCCAATGCGTTTTCGCTTCGCTAAGTAGGCCTGCGATTATAGCTGCCAGATTTGACGATTTATCGTCAATTTGACGATTTTGTGCTCCAAAAATATCATATTAACGATGTGACGATTTATGCCCTTATTTTGACGATTTTTAAAAATTATAAATTTACATCATTTTCTTTACTTCAGTACATTAAAAGCCACTTTTAGTTTTGTATTTACCTTTGCAGTTATTACTATTGCCAAATTTTTCTGTATCATAAGTCCTTAAAAGCCAAAAAACTACAATCTCTGCACATACGAATAGTCCAACTAAAAACAAATTTCCTCTGTAATGAAGTGAGCGATCCACTGGTCAATCAACCACATGCATATGTATATGCCCGCCAAGAAAGGCAAGTGTTGCGTAGGAATACATAATTCTCGGGTCCCTTATTTCGCTTGAACAAAATCCATTAAAATTCCGATACAACAGTGGAACTAGATCATATTGCAACTATGCTCCAATGAATCAATGGAGTTCGTTACCCTACCGCCATTAACGGGCAACTTCACCCTTTCTTCCAAGCGGTCGAGAAGTCTCAAAATAGTCGTTGAGGTGCCGCCCTGTACATGAGAATTGTATTCCATTCGTTTTCAGATATAAGAGGTGTAAATAGTAAGAAGATCACTCTCTTAAGAAACTAAGGCACTGAAAAATGTGTCGGTTTTTGCGTACATCACACTGAATTTTCATGCCGATTTTGTGAGGATTAGTTCGACGATTTCCAGGAACATGTTTGACGATTTTGACGATTTTTTTTTAATATTTGAGGATTTGATGCTTTATGCATCTGGCAGCTATGCCTGAGATCGACTTACGGAAAATGCTGTTTTTGCCCAAAAAAAACATCTTTCCAGATGAAACCTGGCGGGTATGTAAGCAAGCTAAATTGTCCCATTTGGGGCGCAGCAGAAAACCCGCACGCATACATTGAAAAGCCGACGCAACCAAAACGAGTCACTGTTTGGTGCGGATTTTAGACCAGAGGCATAATTTGGCTATTTTTCTTCGAAAATAAGCAAGGAGCGGCCGTTACAGTCAGTGGCGATCATTATCGGGCCATGTTGAACGAATTTTTGTTCACAAAAACTGAAAAGGAGGATATCGACAACATTTAGTTTTAACAGGATGGCACTACGTGCCACTCAGCCGAAGCTACACTCGATATTTTACGACCTGTTTTTTAATATCGCATTATAAGCCGCAGAGCTGATATCATTTGCCACCTTGGAGCTGCGATTTGACACCATTGGACTATTATTTGTGGGGTGCCGTCAAAGATAAGTGTTATGCCGACAAGCCAGATACAATTGTCAATTCTGACAAGTACAGTACCCGGTGGTGGAATTGACCCATTGTACAACGTCCTAGCTTATGTTGTGTATGTTAATTTTAATACATAAGTGGCGGGACCTACAGTTTAAAATCAACTCCGAACGACACATTCTTTTGAGAAGTATTTAATGGTAATTTTTACTCTCAGAATTTTTGCCAGAAATCTGCTGAGAGGAAGCCCCCCGAAAAAATATTTTCATATTTTCGTTTTGATGTCTGACCTGGGATTCGAACTCGAGCACCTTTCGTCTAATAAGCCAATACACTACCTACTAGAACACGGCGACTTTTAAAAACACACATAACTTGGGTGATTGTAAGAAGATAGGCTGTAACCGTGACCTGTAGCCCAAGCTACACTCGATGTTTTGCGCTTTGTTTTTTAATATCGCATTATCAGCCCCAGAGCTGATGTCATTATGCCATCTTGGAGGTGCGATTTGACACAATTGGATTATTATCTGTGGGGTGCCGTCAAAGATAAGTGTTATGCCGACAAGCCAGATACAATTCTCAATTATGACAAGTACAGTACCCGGTGGTCGAATTGACCCATTGTACAACATCCTAGCTTGTGATTGTAAGAAGATGGATTGTAACCCTGACCAGTAAGGCCTGTAATGACGAACTCAGTTAGTAAATCTGATCAGCTTGTCCCCATTTATGTTCTCAATTTGGTAGTAACTCGGTAACTCATTACAAAGTCAATTGTCCTGGTTCGATCATGAGGCTTGCCAATCATAACAAAATGGATGACAGAAGATACTTTAGTTGAAAATAAAGTTCATATTTTTTTCCACTCGAATCCAAGAAAACAAAATAGATCGACAAAGAAACCAAATTCAAAGTTATTCTAAGGTTGCCATGCCACTCCCTAGTCTTATTAATTAGTAATGACAGCTCATTGCCTATCATTACTTAATGGAAAATCGTTCGAAGCGTGCAGATATTTTAGCCTCCTACCAATCTTATCAATAAAATTTTATTAAAATATTCATGTGTGGTTAAGCAGAATATTATGTCTTAACTCTCTGTCATAATGTATACATTTTAATAAAATTTATTATAATTTCTTTTTTTTAATATAACAACAATAACAAGAACAACATTTTCATAACATTATAACAAATATTGTCTTGTATTTTTGCATAAATTTTCCGTAACCAAATCAAATATTTTTCCTTAAAGTAATTTTGTGGTTTACATACGATCTATAAGAGTTTGTTTAATACATTTGTCTATACATAGGCCAGACCACACATACACACACACACACAAGACAACAAATTTCTTCATTTTAGTCATATACCGTACGATGTGTATATGAATGGTATATGGTATGTGCATACGTGTTGTTAACGTGCTGATTATTTAATGGAATAATTTTATTCCATTAATTAATATTATTATTGAGCATGTGTATGTGTATGTGTATCTGTATCTGTGTGTGTAATGTCTTTTGAATTCGTATCTTTTGTGGCAAATAGAATTTTAATATTTTAATTATTATTTTTTTTGCAAAAGAGTTGTGTTATGTGCTAAACGAATATTTAAGAAATTTCAATTAAACAAATTATCATGAAATGTATTGCATGTGTTGTATGTGTTGTGGTCTATTAATTTATTAAATATTAAAATGTTTAGAATTAGTTAATGAAATAAATTATTAAATTGGAAAAATTGCTCAAGGCTTTGAATAACAACCATATTGATTCATTCATTTAAAGAAATTATCAATTCAATAAGAAATTTCCCAAAAAAAAGAAAATTTTTTTTTTAATTCAATTTGAATTCAAATTATGTCCAAAAGCTAGAAAAGAGCCATTCAAGCATAGCAGTATTATGCTATGCTTTGTAAAGTATTTAGTATTTATAATAATTATCTACAATTATTTGTCAAGTTCTAGAAAGGCTCAAAAATCTATAATCATTAAATTTTCTTATTAAAACTCGTATTGTGTGTTTAGTTTTGTTGCTATTGGAAAATTATTTTCAGCTAAGAAGCTTGTCAACACATAAGATTTCTAAACTACAATTATTTGTCAAGTTCTAGATTGGCACAAAAAACGTTAATCATTAAATTTTCTTATTAAAACTCGTATTGTGTGTTTAGTTTTGTTGCTATTGGAAAATTATTTTCCAAGAAGAAGCTTGTCAACACGGAAAATTTCTAAACTTCAATTATTTGTCAAGTTCTAGAAAGGCTCAAAAATCTATAATCATTAAATTTTCTTATTAAACCACGTATTGTGTGTTTAGTTTTGTTGCAATTGTAAAATTATTTTCAGCAAAGAAGCTTGTCAACACAGAAAATTTCTAAACTACAATTAATTGTCAAGTTCTAGAAAGGCTCAAAAATCTATAATCATTAAATTTTCTTATTAAAACTCGTATTGTGTGTTTTGTTTTGTTGCTATTGGAAGACTATTTGCAGCTGAAAAGCTTGTCAACACAGAAAATTTCTAAACTGGATGAGAAAAACCGCCAGTACCAGTATTGAACTCAATAGAAATGTCATACAAACAAAATTTGCGAATTTAATGTAAACAATCCTAAGGACCAGTGCAGGATTTGCAAATACATACATACCCATCTTCACAGATTGGTCTAAGTTAGCTGGATGTACAGGTGCTGGGGTTTTCTATAGGGAACTCGGTCTATAACTCCCCTGCAGGTTGAATGATAACTGCAGCGTTTTTCAGGCGGAGCTTTTCGCAGTACTGAAGGCTATTGAAGCCATAGCTAGTGGCCCATCTACGGATTCGAAATCTTACATGATTTTGCTGACAGTCAGGCTGCCTTAGGGTCATTAGGGCGCTCTGGTGCCAATCACGGCTCGTTCGCTAATGCAAAGAGTCGTTGAGAACTTTTTGACCAGACTGTATCCATCTATGCTGGGTTCCGGGTCATAGTAGAATACTAGGCAATGAGACGACGAATGCCCTCGTTAGCTTAGGTTCGCTTTCAGGGGGCTATTTAATAGTTGGTCCTGAGCCCCCTAGTCTGCTACCTCTAAGGCCTCAACGATGGATGGGTAAGGGGAGAAGAGCAGAGGCGTTGGGGGAACGGATCGGGTTGTTCTGTTTCTAGACGTCTATGGCCTGTTGTGGACGGTAAGAGAACAGATTGACGGCTGGGCTTGGTTAAGGCCAGTTTAAGGCTGGTTGTCGGTTTTATCACGAAGCACTGCGAAATTAGGTAGCTGACGGGGATCTGGAATAGGTCACAGCCGAACTATTGCAGGGTATGTTGCGATGAGGAGGAGTTAGAGACTATTGAACACCTTCTCCGTCACTGGCTAGCCCTTGGTAGATTGAGGACCCTTGGCAAAGCCTTCTTTGAGAGCTTGAGTTCTGTGTCGAAAGCCGGCATCAAGGCTCTCCACAGATTCATTAGCAGCTTGGGCTGGTTGGGAGAGTGTAGGGCTTTATAAGTGTAGTCACACTCTCACCGCCTTTTGTTTGTGTCCGTTTTTTTTCAATGGGATTCCTCCGATTCCTATTCCCACTACATGCCCTCCTTTCATCCTAATCCCACTATTTCCTTCCCTCTCTAAGGACGTCGTACAATGGATCAATTTCAACCTCCGGGTACTGTACTTGTCTTAACTGACAAGTACACGTCCTCTAACCTAACCTAACCTACATACCCTCTAGTCAGGATTATTGACTTAGTTTCTCACATCACTTATTGTGTGTGCTAATGAGTGGCGGGAACTGCAGTTTAAAGTCGACTCTCAACGATAGATTTTTTTTAAGGAACAGAAATTTTATTTGCCAGAAATTTCCTGAGAAGAAGTTACTAAAGAAATGCGTTTACAGACTTCAGTGAGTTGGAGTTTTCTGACCAGGGATTTTAAACGAGGCCTTGTGTTTAATAAGCCAACACAGTACCTAGTAGACCAAAGCGATTTTAAGATCAGATATACCCAATAAAATTAGTGACCTAAGCAAAGTATGTAGCATCTAAACTAAACGAAGTTTAGTCGCCCTAGTCTAGTAGGTAGTGTGTTGACTTATTAAACGTAAAGCCAGGGTTCGAGCCACAAGCCAGACATCAAAACAAAATACAAAAGATTTTTGTGGTGATTTCCTCTCAACAGATTTCTGGCAAAAACTCTGAGTGTAAAAAAAAACGTGGCATGAAAAGTTTCTCAAAAATCTGTCGTTCGGAGTCGACTTTAAACTGTAGGTCTCGCCACTTATGTATAAAATTAACACACACAACATAAGTGGTGTGAGAAACTAGGTCAATAATCCTCTCTGAAGGATTGTAATGACCAATTATGTCTGTATGTATGTAAACAAAACAAAAATTTCCAAATATTTCTGTAAATGAAAAACCTTCACAAATTATGTCCATCACTTACATTTGCTGGCACGTTATTTATTCTTTCATCCAACCATCCATCCATCCATTTATCCATCTCTGATTTGAATTCATTCATTTTATGACAGTATTTCTAGGGGGTTAAAATAATGACAACACATGTGTGTACTTGCCACATGACAATTAATTTATGTTTCAGTTCATTATGTTAAGTTCTCATGTTAAAGTTGATTTTGCTGCCATTGTTGCCATTGTTTTCTATGTTTATGTTATTGTTGTTATTATTATTTTTCTAATTATTTATAATGCCCATAACAAATTTTATTTCTGTTAAACTGTCAATTTTATAATCTTTTTATTTTTTTTGTCATTATTTTGCTGGTGTTTTCCATAAATATTTCCCAAATTAATGAGCTGCCTTGGCTTGGCAAGAGGCAACTTACATGCAACATAATATTGTAATTGGACAGATGTTTGTTATTTTTATTGTTAGAACAACAATCATAAACATTGTGGTTTTCGATAAACATGCATTTCAAAACTTTATTAATAATGATGATAATTTTTTTGTTTTTTTTTTTTAATTTTCCAAACATCCCTCTTAGTATACAGGGTGGCTGATATGTATTGCAACCAACTTCAGGTTGTTACCATTTGAAAACCGCTCGTCTGTTAG
Organism: Sarcophaga peregrina; assembly: GCA_014635995.1. Taxonomy (NCBI): domain Eukaryota; kingdom Metazoa; phylum Arthropoda; class Insecta; order Diptera; family Sarcophagidae; genus Sarcophaga; species Sarcophaga peregrina. Next base: position 82,965,545 of record CM025792.1, on the reverse strand, counting down.
CTGACAAATTTATTCCAGTGTCAGTTCATTTTATTATTTACAAGCTTACAAAAGCATTTTGATCTATTGCATTCAGAAAAAAAAGTTATTCGTGATGGAATTCAAGCGTGATAGTGTGATCACTTTATATTTGACTGGAAAACCACAGATAGCTACCATTAGAGACCTCCAGCCTTTAAACGTGCAAATATATCTTTTGTTTATCGTACCATTACTCTTTACCGTGATACTGGCAGTGTTGCATTGCGTCCAAAAAGTTGACGAAAAAAGCGGTAACAACACCAGAAATGATCCGAAAAGTGAAGGCCAGATTTGATCGAAATCCACGTCGAAGTGGTAGAATAATTGCTCGTGAGCTGAACATATAGCGAGAACGGATGCAACACATATTGAAAAATGATTTTGAACTTGAAGCCATTAAAGTTCCAAAAAGTGTAAGAGCTCACCGATGGACAAAAAAAGTTAAACTAGAAAGAGCCAAGGCGTTACATCGCTTGCACGAAAGTGGCCATTTACCAATTTTGGTTTTCTCCGATTAGAAGCCATTCCAAATTGAGCAGTTTATGAACAAACAAAATGATCGGGGTTTACTTGCCAAAGAGGTCAGCTGCAAATTTACACTTGCGATTGGCCACCAGAACTCAAGCGCCGCCGATGGTAATGGTATGGGCCGCCGTAACGACCGATGGTCGCTTACCGGTAGTATTCATCGACCGTGGGGTCAAAATAAATGCCGAATATTATCGGGAAAATGTCTTAAAGGCAGTATTGAAGGTCTGGGCAGACATACATTTCGGCCGCAGACCATGGACATTCCAACAGAACTCAGCACCACCGCATTTAAAACGCGTCAATCAAGAATGACTTAAAAAGGAGATTCCACGCTTCATTTCTACCGTACAATAGCCACCAAAATCTCCGGATCTCTATCCGTTGGAGTTTTGCGACTGGGGCATTTTGCAAAGTGAGGTTCTCACTAAAAAATACCAAAGTGTCGATCATCTCAAGACGGCGTTTCGCCGGGAATGGGCCAAAATACAGCAGAGCCACTTTCGTACGGCCTATGATGGCTTTGTCGGCAGTTTGAAGGCCATAATTCGTACCAAAGGTGGCCGCCAATTCGAACAAATCTCAACAGATTCTAAAATTTTATGTTATTTTCAACATTTTTTGTTTTTGAACAATAAAATTAAAAAAAAAAATTAAAAAAATATAGAGCTTTGATTTGTTGCATTATAAATCAGCCACCCTGTATGAAGTCATAAATTAAAAATGGTCTATTAAAAAACACCACAAACAACATAAGGATACATAATGTGGCAGCCACATATTATAAATGTGCCACATAAATTAGAAATTTTGTTAGTTTTTTTAAATAAAATTTCAAAAAAAAAAACAACAACAACAACTTTAAATATCATAAATATGTTGTCTACATGATGTTCTGTAGAGTACATGACTTTCGAAGACGTAAAATTTATTGATTTAATATGCCCACATGTACAATAAACGTGAGTACAATAAATAAATTGTTGTTGAACACCAGACATATCGGAATTCTCTTTATTTAATAATGTCGTTGATAGGTGTCGTAGTGTAGTTGTGAAGTATTTGATTACCAACCCATGCTATTCAGTCTTGAATCGTGGAGAACAGGAACAAATTTTTAATTCGAATTTCGAATTTTAAAAACAAAGAGTTCCTTTAAATTTTTATTTAGGAATCATTTCTGTGAGCCCAAAGAGACAGGAGAGCTTTCTAAAAACGTGTTTTATTGTCAATGTAGTCTGATGTGGATTGATCACCATCAGGGAGCTTGATCCGTTGCAGCTAAAAAATTGTAAATAGGCAAACAAGTAAATAGGCAACAAAAACAAGTAATAGGCATTAAAAATAACGGGTGATTTTTTAGCTATTATCTTTTTGGCAGCACTGGATTAAACAGCTCACGCACGTTTCGTGCTTTGTTTCTCTGTCAAACATCTTCAGTTTGGTCTATAATTTAAACCATGACTCGTCTTACAAAGGATCAACGCTTGCAAATCATTGAATTTAATTATCAAAATGCGTGCTCTGTTAAGAAAGATCGTCTTCCACTTTATGGCCAGTATAATAGACCCACTGAAGCGGCTATTCGGGCTATTGTGACCAAATTTCACATCAAATTTACATTGTTGGACATTAAACTACCATCACGCTTACGTAGTGTGGTGCAGCTGTATCGGCCAGTGTTAATGATGACCATCAATTATCGATTCGCCGCCGTTCGCAGCAATTGGGCCTCAGTTACTCAACAACGAGGAAAATTTTGCGGAAGGATTTAGGTGTGAAGTCTTTCAAAATACAGCTGGTGCAAGAATTGAAGCCGAACGACCTACCGTAACGCAGAATTTTATTAAATGGGCTTTTGGAAAGTTGGCCGAAGATTCACTTCTCTATCGAAAAATTGTTTTCAGCGACGAAGCTCATTTTGGGCTCAGCAGAATTGTCGATTTTGGAGTGAAGGTCAGCCAGAAGCTTTACAAAAGCTACTAATGCATCAAGAAAAAGTCACAGTTTGGTGCGGTTTATAGGCTAGTGGCATCATTAGACCGTACTTCTTCAAAGATGCTGCGAATCGTAACGTAACTGTGAATGGTAAGCGCTACCATGAAACGATATCCAACTTTTTTTTCCCAAAATGCAAGAGCTTGACTTGCATGATATGTGGTTTCAACAAGACGGTGCTACATGCCACCGGACATGGACTTATTGAGGGACGAGTTGGGTGAACATTTTATTACACTTTAAGGACCAGTCAATTGGCCGCCTAGATCGTGCGATTTAACGCCTTTAGACTATTTTTTGTGGGGCTATGTTAAAGCTCATAACTATACAGACAAGCCCGCTTTAATAGACGCATTGGAAGACAACATTGAAGCATTTATTCGTGAGATACCGGCCGAAATGTTAGTATGCCAAAATTGGACAAAGCGGATGGACCATTTGAGGCGCAGTTGTGGTCATTATTTGCATGAAATAATCTTCAAACATTAAATTATATGGACCGTACTGTCGATTCAAATAAAGATTTCATGCATTTTTCTGTATTTTATGTGTTTTTTTTTTTTAATTTGCCTAAAGCTCTTAACAAATCACCCTTTACTAACAATTACACAAATACATAATTGGTCATTACAAGCCTTTACTTAGGATTACAAACGAGCTTCTTACGCCACTTAGATTGTGTGCATTAGTTTTACACATAAATGTTGATAGCAAACGAAAGATTTTTGAGATTTTTGCCAGAAATCTTTTGAACGGAAATTGCCGAAGAAATATTTTTCTTCTTTTGTTTTGTTGCAGATGCCTAACCTGGCGTTTGAACCGAGGCCTCACTGTCCAATAAGTCAACAAGCTAACTACCAGACCATAACGACTACTTACTTCCTAAAAACCTGGAGATGTATGTTGGAGAAAAGAAATTTGATTTAAATCAATGAAAACAATTCATAAAAAATGCCTTGTTTTAATGACCTGAATTCTCATATAATTCCGAGAGGCAAACATGGGGTCAAATTACATGGTGCAATACGCGGTGTCTGCAGCCGGTTCATAACACTTTTATATGAGATGACTTTGCTCTCCATTCGTTTATACAGAATATCGAATGCGATATGAGCTATATGGCATACATCCACATGTCATCTACTCATCTTTTTGAGTACACATTGCTAATTTTTGATTTTTAACAAGTTTCTGCAAATATTCATATCGGGTACGCCATCTAACGTTTTTTTTCAACTAGCTCTTATTTCGTGAGTGGTAATATTTAGCTCATGACTAATTTTGCCGGATAATTAGTTTTATCCCTCCGCTGAACGAATATGCATGGTTGAACAATTGACCATCCAATGCGTTTTCGGCTCGCTAAGTCGGCCTGAGATTGACTTACAGAAGATAGCGATTTTGGCAAAAAATCATCTTTTCAGATGTAACTCATATTGATCTTGGCCGGTACCTATACAAGCAAACAGCATTTAGGCCACAGAAAACCCGCACGCATACATTGAAAAGCCGCTGCACTCGAAACGAGTCACTGTTTGGTGCGGATTTTGGTGCAGAGGCATAATTGGACCATTTTTCGAAAATAAGCAAGGAGTACCTGGCGATTGTAAATGGGTCATGTTGAATGAATTTTTGTTCAAAAAATTGAAGTGGAGGATATTGGCCACATTTGCTTTCAACAGGGCGGCGCTATGTGCCACACAGTCAAAGCTACACTCGATGTTTTGCGCCCTGTTTTTGAAGATCCCATTATCAATCGCAGAGCTGATGCCATTTGGCCACATCGGAGCTGCGATTTAATACCGTTGGACTATTATTTGTGGGGTGCCGTCAAAGATAAGTGTTTGTAGGCGTAACACTTATCTTTGACGGAAACAATTGATGCCTTAAAGTGTGTTGGCTTATTAGACGAAAGGCCCGGATTCGAATCCTAGGCCAGACATCAAAACAAAATACAAAAACTATTTCTTTGGCGATTTAATCTCAGCAGATTTCTGGTAAAAACTCTGAGAGTAAATAATAAAATTGCATAGAGAAGTTTCTCAAAAATCTGCCGTTCGGAGTCGACTTTTAACTGTAGGTCCCACCACTTATGTATAAAATTAACACACATAACAAAAGTGGTGTGAGAAACCAGGTCAATAATCCTGACTGAAGGGTTGTAATGACCAATTATGTATGTGCTTATAAATTGAACCGATCGTGTAGGCTAGTGCATAGCCAGCCGAGGCAGCCATTTGAATGAAATTATTTTCCATTATTAACTTTCAAATAAAAAAATAAATTTGAGAAACTATTTAGTAGTTTTTTAAAAAGTTATTTGGCGGACCCTTTACAATCGTGTTGGTGGTCGTGTTGGTTGATGTTTCAGCATTTGTCTCTAGAAATAATTGCCACTGGAAACAACGATCTCTGCAAAAAGTTTTCATTAAAGAATGTTTCTTTATTTAAAATTTTCAATTATTCTGCGAAAACAATTACCACAACCACAACAAGGAGGAGTAATTTTCCTCAAGTCACTATTTGAAAATTAAATTTCAAGTATTTAAACTTTAACCTCATTGTCATATTCAAATTAACTCAGTGTATGCACATATGTATGTACGTATGCTGTTGGAAATGGATATGAAAAGAGTATTTAATTCTAAATACTACACTCGTTTGCAAACCTCTATAATTGTCGTATATGATTGTGTTCTTCTTCTTCTTCTTGTTGTTGTTATATTTAAGCAACAACAATTAAACAAAAAAAAAAAAAAAAAAAGAAAGAAAGAATAATAATGTGGACAATGTTTAGTGTTTCATACCCTTTTTAACAATACAAACGTTGACTGACAAATATGTATGTACAGTTGTGTTCAAAATAATAGGAGTGGCATTCATTTAAAAGCAAAGTTTAAAATTAAGAAAAATTAAATAGAAAATATCAAATTTTGTTTGTCTTAAAATTTATTTATAATTCATATTCTAACTTTTTACTATTCAGTTATTCAATTAAAACCATAAAAAACAAAAAAATATTTCATGTAAATAAAATTTTCTTTCAAAATTAATTGTTTAAAATAGTAGAAGCATTAGCACACAATATAGTAGTTTTTTAACAAAAGCCACAAAAGCTTCAAATTATCTTATAAAAGCTTAACTATTTTAGTATTTGATTGAATAACCTTTGTTTTTAATGACTTCAACACATCTAAGAGGCATTGGGCCAATAAGATCTTGGCATCTGTTTAAAGGAATTTGATGCCACGCATTCGGGCACTGTAATCCATTGTTTTTCTGCATTTGAAGCTTATTTCTCTGCACAATACATTTTAGCATCTCCCCATAGATGTTCTATGGGATTAAGGTCAGCAGACTGAGTTTGCCACGCTATAACATTTACCTTATTAACTCAAAACCTCTAATTTGCCAATTTACTGTTGGGTTTCGTGTCATTCTCTAGTTGGAATATCAATTTTAGAGGCGTGGAACATGGTAACATTACTCCTCTCAAAGAGTCGATATAGACATTCCTATCCATTATGTCTCCAATTGGATGTATTGGGGGCATACACCATTCTATGATGACCTTCCCCATATCATTTGTTTAGCACCACCATGTTTAATTGTCTTTTGTCTATACTAAGCTTTATATTTAGTGATGGGCAGACATCTAACATACTGTCTAGACCCAGTGCCACCAAATAAAACAATTTTGCTTTCGTCGGTCCACAGTATGTTTCTCCATTTTTCTTTCGGCCAATAGATGTGTTCTTGGTTCTTTGAGTATGCTGCTGCTGTCAATAATAGCACTTTCATGGACTTGTTGCGAATAAATTGCTGTCTATCAGTGGGCTACGAATAGTAGGACCACTTACGGCAAGATTCAGATGCTTTTGAAATTTTTTGAAGACCTCGAAGGATATGTTTTGCTGTATCGTACAATACGGCGGTCAGCGACAGTTGATATTTTGCCCTTGCAACCACGCGTTATGGGCTTTCTGTTATATTTTAATGCATTTGTGATCATTTGATCGGAGTACCATAAGATTTCCTTAATTTCTTTATAAGTTTTGAGTTTTTTTTTCGAAGATTTTTAATTAGTTCTCTCTTTTCTTCACAAGAGTGCATTCCTCATCCCACTATTACAAATATTTATGGAAATCATTGTAGAAAAAATTTTAATTACATTTTTCTGTACTTACTGTTCACATTTTTTTTAAATTATATGCTCTTTCATATTGCTATTTTTCAAAAACACTCAAACTTTTATTCTTTTGATTAATCGAAATCAAGGGTAAACAAAGAAATGAATCAATTTGATCGCGAATATTTAAGGTATTACGAGATTCTTTTTTTTTGTATTTTATTTCTTACATATCGCTGTAACTACCATTAGAGTATATAATGTTTTGCAAATTGATACAATAAAAATTTTTTAACTTTGAAAATATTACATGATAGCACTCTTATTATTTTGAACACAGCTACACATTTATATTGAAAAATGTATTTACATATGGTACGTATGATTAACACGGAATCAAACAATATTGAATAATCATACAACACGGTGGATGTCCGCAGTAAGTGAATAAACTTAAAAACTATTGCATACCTTCAGTTGTTAGTAGAAGCATTCAAGAGGCAGACATATGGTGCGTATGATTAATATTTAAGGTAATACTTAATAATCATACGACATAGTGAGTTATGTTATATGTTTTGCTGTATCGTACAAATCAGCGGTCATGGACAGTTGATGTTTTGCCCTTGCACCCAAGCGGTTCGGTTTTTTTTTTATATTTTAATGCACTTGTAATCATTTGATCGGAGTAACATAAGAATTCCTTAATTTCTTTATAATTTTTACTTTTTTTTCGAAGATTTTTAATTAGTTCACTCTATTCTTCACAACAGTGCGTTTCCTGACCCACTATTACAAAAATATATGGGAATCACTGTAGAAAATGTTTTTTTATTTTTAAAAAAACACTCATACTCCTATTGTTTTGATCAACTGAAGTCAAGGGCAAACACAGAAATAAATCAATTTCATCGAAAATATTAAATAAGTTATTAAGAGATTCTTTTTTTAGATTTTATTTCTTACATATCGCTGTAATTACCCTTAGAATATATCATGTTTTGCAAATTGGTACAATAAATATTTGAAAATATTACATGGCAGTACTCCTATTATTTTGAACACAGCTGTATGTATGTATGTGTATATAAGGCCAAAAATATCTACATTTCATATGTATGTATGTATGTATGTATGTACATATGTGTATATTACACTCGCAACCTTACATCTACAATATTTGTGAATAAATTTATATTTTATTTGTCCACCATCGTCATTTCATTTCAGTTGAATTTACCTGAATACAATTTGTGACGCATATGATGAAATTCCCATACACATACATACATACATATAAATATAAATTAGGGCACACACACATACACACCATGCATGCACATACAATATTAGTTGACATATCCATGCATAACACATGGAAAGATATGTGTGTGTGTGTGTGCTTATAAATACGAGAGTAGTTATATTTAGATTCAATGGAAAAAAGGGCGAAATTGTGGCAGACATTTGTTACGACAACTGCCATTAGTACTTGTGTACTAACATATATAAGAACAAGGGTTGTCAATTATTTGTGGGTTTAATAATGTCAGTAAAATGGCTACAGTTGACTGTTCAAATTAATTAAAAAGTTTGGCGATTATTCATCAAAATAATGAATAGAACTAAACTAGATGACCCGTTCGAATATTTCGCACCGTTAGTTGTCATTTTTGTAACATAAAATGAAAATAATTAATAGAAATTTTATTAAAAGTATTTACATACATACATACATATGTTTAAATGCTTTTATAATACTTCTTTGAATACAATGTTAGCGGTAATGTCAGGATCATTGTTAACTTTTTGCCCTTACGAATCCTTAATACAAACAAAAATATCTTTAAACGTACGCACTCGAGAAAAACTGCCCACGTATAAATGCCCATGTGAAAAGACCGGTTCTGGTAAATAAAATCCTACCTTTTGAAAGGTTTGACCTTATGCTTTATTTATCGTCATAGCAAAATAAACTTTCACAGGGAATTGTTTTCGTGTCATTCGGAAATGGACAGTTGGATCAGAATGTGTAAGGTTTATTCGGAGTATGAGTACAGTTTGATTGTTTTGAATAATTTTTGCTGATATGATGTGCTTTCCCAAGTTTGTTATGATTAGCCTGGTGCCAGTTATTAACCCGTATTACTACACTTCATAAAACAAACAATTCCGTGACAATAACGATATTACCAAAATGGCTTTTACAACTTTGTATATTATTATGTGGAATAGCATTACAATTAAGTGACCCTGTCTATCGCACTTGATCGAATAACTACTGCAAAGTATTTCCAAAACAGCTTTTTACAACTTAATATGCCTATTATATATAACTGCCTTAGCAATAAGCGGCATTATAGTAAATAGCGGTATTGCCAGAATGGATTTTAATACATACTATATTATGTAGAACTGCATTACTATTAAGCGATGCTGTATTACCACACTTGAACAAAAACATATAATCATAATGAGAATAAATTGATCATGCAGTTCTATATAAAATAGAACATTTATCAATGAAAATATTAATTTTCCAAATTCTTATTATTTTTCGCCATTAGTATTAGATATAAGCTTTAAAATGAGATATCATTCATTAAATTTGATGCGGTGGTATGGGAGATATTTGCAACCGACAAAAAAAAGTGCTTTAGAAATAATATAGATGATAATGATATTCGTGTAACCTATTAACTGGCTTCTTTACTCCAACTAAAGTTTACTTAAAAGGCCATTGTTATCCTCTAGAAGGAGGTTTATTTGGTAGTCTTAAGCTATAAGAATGTTTCAAAGAAAATAACGCAGCCTTGTACTGTTGTTCGCGACATTAAAATCAATTCTGTGTTCTTTAGGAAGAGATTAATAGAAGATCATGTGATAGCGCATTTATACCTCAGAATTGGCTAAGGTCTCGCCAGAATTATAGGTTTAAAAAGGCAATTTCACTTGTTATAGACTATATAGGACGGTGAGAGAAAAAATATAGAAAATACAAGACAAGAGCAATGGATATCAATACTGAATTACTTATCCAAGACGTTCTTCCCCCTTCTTCTCAGCAGATTTCTGGTAAAATCTCTGAGAGTAACTGAAATTGCCATGAAAGGTTCTCAAAAAAAATCTGTCGTTCGGAGTCGACTTTAAACTGTAGGTCCCGCCACTTATGTATAAAATTAACACACACAACATAGATAGTGTGAGAAACTAGGTCAATATTCTTGACTGAAATTGTAATGACCAATTATGTATGTATTCTATTTTGGTTTTATTGTAGAGATGATTAGTTTTGTTCATTAAAACCTAATCGTACTCAATACCCTGCACCGTCCTTTCTATCATATGCTTTAAAGGAATTAACCTCTCTGCCTGGTGTGGTCTTAGTGATCTTCCATGCTGGATTATCTGAAAGCAACTTAATTTTTAATAAGTATTTCTGTTCGAGCTTGAATCCTGTAATATGTTCATATAACTATTGAAATATTTTTTTAATCCATTGGCCCACCACATACCATATCAGACGATCACAGCATTTTTGCCCTTTGAGTTTAAGGAAGTATATCTAGTGTTATTTAACAAAATAGAAAGTCATGTCCGCACGGCCCAAAATACATACATAATTGGTCATTACAACCTTTCAGTCAGGATTATTGACCTAGTTTCTCTCACACCACTTATGTTGGGTGTGTTAATTTTATACATAAGTGGAGGAAACTACAGTTTCAACTCGACTCTGAACGGCAGATTTCTTGAGAACCTTTTCATGGGAATTTTATTTATTTTTAGAGTTTTTGCCAGAAATATGCTGAGAGAAAATCAACGAAGAAGTCTAGCCTGGAACTCGAACTCTGCCTTTACGTCTAATAAGCCAGCAACCTACCTACTAGACCACGGCGATTTCACGGCCCAAAATACTAAAGATTAATGTGTGCCCCTTAAACGTTTTGTTTTTCATAGGACGCAACAACTGAAAGCGGAATGAGCTTCTCCAACGAAGAAAATTTTATTCGAAAAGTCGGTTTGTTTAGGATTCAATCAACATATCGACAACATTGTAGATAATCGGCAGACTTTTATTTTTGTGGTAGTAAGGTTTTATAAAAATAAAGTTGAACATATCCTAAGGTGAGCATAAAAATATGAAAAATTGCTAATAAGTCTTAACATCGAAATTCATTTAAAAAAATTTTATTTTGTAGCGAATAATTCCAAATTTTCTTATTTATCTGAGACCCCTATTTGCTGCTAGTATAGTACCTTCCACAGCTTTAATAACAAGTACTCTCTCGTTTGCATTTAAATAACCTCCAAAAATAAAAAAAAATTAAAACAAATAGACGACGACGAAAGCAACTGTAATAGCACAACAGTCAACTAACGAAAACATTATGTTACCGTTATACTATATTTTTAATATTTGTTGTAGTATGTGTTATAATTTCTTTTGCTCGAGGTTTTTTTCGGTTTTGTTTTATTATTCGTTTTGCTTTTACTATTGCCGTACTATGTATGGTAAACTGGGTATTATTGTTGTTTGTTTATGAAACCAAAAAAAAAATTGTTTTTTTTCTCTATTTTGTTATACTTTGTAAACAGGGGAATAATTTTACAAAAGAAGAGAAATAGAGAAAGAGAAATGGAAAATGAAATGCTCTACAGATGGTTTTGCTGTTTTAGAATGATGTTGGTGGTGTAAGGTTTTTAAGATGTGTGTGTGTAATAGGGACTTCGGGAATTTGTTGAAGCTACATCTGGCAAATTGATTGTCATTTATTAAGTCTGCTTTACAGGATGCAATACACTAGCAGCTTGTGTGTTGGTTTATTAGACGTGAGGCCATGGTTCAAGAAATATGAAAAAAGAATATTTCTGCGGCGAGTTCCTTTCAGCAGATTTCTGACAAAAACCCTTAAAGTAAATAAAATTACCATGAAACGTTTCTCAAAAATCTGTCGCCTGGCATCGACTTTAAACTGTAGGTCCCACCGCTCATGTATAAAATTAACACACACACAACATAAATGGTGGTCGTAATCCTGACTAAAGATTATTAACGCCCGAAAATGTATACAGTCAAACTCGTTTATAACGAATTCGGTTCTAACGAATTCTTGGTTATTACGTACATATTTTCAGGTCCCAACGTTTTAATAACAATTTTCATACAAAAAATTTCATTTATTACGAACTCGTTTATAACGAATTCTCGATTAAAAGGAACATTTAACGAACCCTCAGAAATAACTTTGAAGTGTGGCAATAGTCTTTACTTTTAGTTAATATGGCAGCTGATAGGTAAGAAGAATTAACAAATATTTTTGGTTTTTAATAAAAAAAAAATAGTTTTTGTTTTTAATAAATGATAAAAATTCTTTTTTCTTCCCCGTTTATTACGAACTTTGCCTATAACGAACTGTTTTTTCTGGTCTCACGGAGTTCATTATAACCGGGTTTGACTGTATATGGTTACGATTTTACCTTTCAAAAACGTTTAAAACATTAGCTCGTAGATTGTAAATAAAATAAAAATAAATTTGTGTTTAGTTTTAATTTAAATTTCTTTATTATTCGCACAATTTTGTGTGCCACTGTTCACAACTTGATGTAAACAACAACAATTGCTCTTCTTTGTTATTCCTCTGTTCAGACACTTTGCATAAACAATAAAAATCTCTAAGCAATTATACGACAGATTTTTGTAAAGGAGATCTTTAAACCACGATTACTCTCTTCAATTGCATCGCGTCCTCACACAAGACTGACTGAATTTCACTTACTCAGTCATCTATTTTGTTTTGGCTTTTATATTTGAAAGTAATAGTCTGATGAATTCCCTTGAAGGGACTTCGCCCTCTCGAGATTTCTATAAATTTAAACATCATTGCTTCATTATTGTTGTGTTTGTACGTTAAGGTGCTATACTTTTTTGAGAAGGACAATGGCCAGATCATCACTGTCAACAAAGAACAGAATAGATTGCTTATTTCGAACATCTAAATAGAATGATATGGATGACATCAAAATAAAAAATACAAAAATAATTTTTTCGGCGATTTCTTCTCAACTGATTTCTGACAATAATTCTGAGAGTAAATACAAAAATTGCCGTGAAAAGCTTCTCAAAAAATCTGTCATTTGGAGTCGTCTTAGATTCCGCCGCTTCTATATAAAATTAACACACACAATATAAGTAATGAGAGAAACTAGGTCAATAATCCTGACTAAAGGATTGTAGTGATCAATTATTATGATGCTACATGTCTTACAGCTCATATCACATTGGATATTCTGTACGAGCAATTTGAGGATAGGCTCATTTCATGTTGATACCATTGTACTGTCCAGAGCGTCTATTATATCCCGAAAAAATCACTGATTGTTGTGAATTTTGTACTAATGCCATCATCGATCAATAGAGCCATCAATCTAGGCCATCACTATTAACAGAAAGCATTGCAGATCGCTGATTACTAACTTCTTTTGGCTTGGATTGAATGATATGGCCACCAACTACAGACTGTTTTAATACAACGATGCTACATTCCACTCAGCTCATATTACATTGGATATTCTGTATGGGCAATTTGAGAACAAGGTCGTAGCACGTGGAGTTTTTATAAAATCTTTTTCAAGTGGTGTTTTCTTCAGTCTCAGGTAAGCCAATCCATAGCGTTCCTCCAAGCCTAAAGTACTCCATGGCACTGGCCAGCTTCAGTGTCTTTTATGTGAGTCACGGGAAATTGGTAATTTCACACGACAAGTTCATTGACATATTTTTCACTACCATTGGTTGGCTAATAGGCGTTAAGGCAGTTTTTAATTCTCTTCATGGAAAGTGGCGATCACTCAGACAAAAATTAAAAAGCCAAAGTCTAAAACAAGAAATTACCCTTTCTGAAGGCATTTCATGCAGCAGAAGCTTAATTGGTGACTTTGGGTGATTAGTGGCACCGATTTGTTCAAACCTCATACCATCCAGTTAATAGTCTTCAATTTCATTTCAATAAAAGCTCGGTCATAATATGTTTATAGCAGAGATCAGCAATAAATAAGTTTTTCGTTACTTAGAAGCACTAATAAATTTTTAATATAAATTAGACTCAACATTATTCAAATTTAACAACTCTGATTCATTTATACTCACTACAACGTTGATTTATAAGTACAGGTTGCAATGAGTATGCGTACAACATTGCTATCAAACTCATACCATTCGAAATATGTTCAATTTATAAGACTACTAATTTAGATTCATAACTTTAGAATACTATTTGTAGTACTTATAAATGATTCGAGTGACTCGAATCGTTCACCAAAATTTACAGCTTTAGTTATTGTTGTATTTACGAAAAAGGAACAACACAGGCCACATAATTAAAAATTGACAGAGGAGCGATCAAGGGAAACACTCAACCTTTTAGTAAGTGTTTTAATGTTCGTACCCGAATCATATGGACAGTCAAAGTTAACAACATCACATGTGTTGCTAAGTATGAATATGATGACTACTTCAAACTTTATATATGAGTAGAGAGGTTACATGCTTTTAGAATAAGTATGAATCTATAAATGAAGTATCAGCAATAATGACTATGATTTTATTCTACTCATCATTTTGAATACTCATTGCTGACCTTTGGTTCATAGCAGTCTAAATTGACTTTTACAGTTCTTCCTGGGTGAATTTAGTACAATCAAGTACGTATGTATGTAAGTATCTTGGATCATTATAGTGATTAACATTTAATCGCGTTCAGTTAGCACTGACCTGGAATCCTGAATTAGGTTTTTTCTTTTGCTAAATGTTGTATAGTCTTGACTCTATTCATAATACTTTTGGTTGCATCAATTGCCAATTTTCACACGACAAGTTCATTGACTATATGAAGAGATCAGTCGTGTATTAGAGTGTCGATGAAAAATGGATTTGAGCTTCGAAATTTATGAATTTACCAGTAAATCTTTAAGGGGTTTGGGTTTTTTTTTACTACTAACCATTTTATAAGTCATATTTGCAGACATATTAAGAAAATAAAATAAAAAGGCTTTCTGTTGGCTATCATACAAGGAGCCGTTCGTTATTATTTATTTTTTCGTAGTGGTAGTATTCCCCTTAGTAATCTTCTATGCTTATATTTTTTATTCTCCCCCATAAATTTTTTTTGTTGGGTTCATGCATATTTTTGTTTAGACACCAACATTTGCCATCATCCTACGTACATATGCACGTATGTACGTATATATGACTGGACACATGTCCTCTGGTATAATTTTTTATAATTCTCTCGCTCATACATGTCTACAATGTTGCGTTCATTTGAAAGTCGTTTTGGTGGCCCAAAAAATAATAGAAGGAAAGCCATGTAAAAATTTCAAATGTTGAATGGACAATTCGGAAAAACAAAAATTGTGCAACTAACTGTATTGCAAATACACTTGACTGTCATATGTTTGAAGTTCTCGTTTTTTGGCAATACATATGTAGAGCATATACGGTGAACAGGTAATAATAAAAAAAATTAGAACAAAAACCTAACCGTTCATCATCATTTTTGTTTTTCGTTTTTTTTTTCGGTTGTTTTGCAGCATGTGTTGTTAACTTTTTTTTTGTTTTAAAGTGCGGTTGTTAATAGTTTGTTCGATTTACAATTTCATTTCGTTTTGCATTTTATGATCAGTCTCCACTAAATTCCATGCCATATTCATACCATTCATACATTTATTCATTTCTGAACATGTAAAACAAAAATTTTTGAATTTTTCCCCACCGCCTTTTTTTTGTTTTCTTTTGCATTCTGCCATAGCATAGTTTTTCATGAATAGGCGTCTGTGGCTAGAATGTTGGTTATTTTTAGAGAAGTCGACCCTTTGGCTTTTTATGTGTTTTTATTATTGCAACGAGCATAGAGTAGCAATGTTAAGTTTTGCAACTCTTGGTGGTAGTGGTTGAACATTTTCCATCCATCCATCCATCCATCCATCCATCCATTCATCATCTTTTGTTTTATGCATTTTCTATTCTGGCAATTATATTTTTATTATCGTTGATGGGTAAAATGTTATCGTCCGGGGGCCAGTGAAAAGCAATAATATTTGGTCAAAATAAACGTTTCTGTATAAATATTTATGGTTCTCCATGAACAAATGTTAGCCATAAATGTTTTAATTGATTTAGTATGGAAAATAAAAAGAAAAAAATTCCTAAAGAGTTAATAAAATTTGAAATTTCTTTACAATTTAGTGGCATTCGTATAATTTGTTTAAATCTTTTATTTATTGTTGCTAGTTATTCTATAAAAAAATTTAAAAAAAATAAAAACAATTTTCTTCAATTTATTCAAAAACACATAAAAACAGATTTCTTTTTTAAATTTTTTATTAAAAATTGTTTTGAATACTTCATACTAACCCCAGAAAGTATGCAATTGTTTTTATGTTCTTAAGTTTATTCGTTTACTACGTATATATACTCACTACGTCGTATGATTATTATGTATTGCGTTAAATATTAATCATACGCAGCATATGTCTATTGAATGCTTCTACTACTACTACTGAAGGTATGCAACAGTTTTTAAGTTTATTCACTTACTGCGGTCATCCACCGTGTTGTATGATTATTAAATATTCTTGGATTCCGTATTAATCATACGCTCCATATGTAAATACATTTTTCAATATAAATGTACGTACATTTAAGCTAGATTTACACGATTGAAGGTATTTTGAATTCTTATCAATATTTTTAAAATTTATTTTCATGTTCTATTTAGACGTTGCAAAAATTTGATCAAAATATTCTTTCAATATATTTCAAAATCTTTTCATAAAAATTTGAACAAAATTTGTTGAATTTTTATATTGAAAATATTAACTTTTATGTGAAATAATTTATTATTATAAAACAAAAAAAAAAAAAACACAATTAATAAGTATGGACGACGACACAATTATCATAGCATCAATATTTTTAATATTGGAGGAAGAAGTGGCTGACAATAATGCAAAAAAAAACAAAAGGAACATTGGGTTCGACCTTTTCTTTTGGAAGGAGCGATTGGAAAGGAAAGCTCCCGACCTATACAAAAACTGTGTACGAATATCAGTAGATGATTTTGATTATTTGCTTAATCTCGTCACTCCATCAATAGAAAAGGTCAATACTAATATGCGGCAATCTATATGACTCGGAGAACAATTGGCAATTACTTTGACATTTTTAGCGACTGGGGACATTTACGCCAAGTCTGATGTTCTTGTTTAAAAGATCAAGATCATCGATATGCAATATTGTGTCTGAAGTCTGCACTGCATTATATAAAGTATTAAAAGATGAATTTTTAAAAGTAAAACCTAATTTATTAAATAAAAAAACATATCAAAAATAATATCTATTAGTACAGATGCCACAACAGAAGAGGAATGGAAGAGTATTTCACAAAGTATAAATAAAACGTGGAATTTTCCCAATACAATCGGGGCGTTAGATATTGATATTTTAGCACCAGCACACTGTGGAAGCAGATATTTCAATTATAAAAAGAGAAACAGAATTGTTTTGATGGCGCTTGTTGACGCGAACTACAATTTTGTTTACAGCGACGTTGCTGCAAAGGGAAGAGAGTCCTATGGCGGATTATTCAGTAGATGTTCGCTATCGAATGGCTTTGTTGCAGCAGCAATTTCTGACCAGCACTTCTCCTTTTCATTTCGGTTTCTGTTTTCTATACCCATCAATTTTAAAATTCCAAACCGCTTCCCGTACTTCTACCATTTCGATGAACAGTCCCAGTTCATCCCCTGACCACTTCTCATATTAATTTACAAATTTTATTCTTTAAGAAATTTATTTTTAATTATTTTGAATCAAAAGAATGAACATGCTGTCAAATTATTTATAATTATCAATATTGCCAGATACATCATTTGAATATTAGCCATGGCTTCTTTGAGTGGAGTCCATTGGAAATGCTAAATTTTCCACGACTTATTCAAGGCGATATAAGCTGTGTGGCCACATGCCTTTGGTGTCCAGATCATTCAATTTATATCGCAAAAACTTTATAACCAGCAAACTTTAGGGTTTTTTATTGACAGTAATTGCTTGGCCAATTACTGCTACATAGAAATATCAAAAAAATCCACAATAAACAGTGTATTTATTAGAATGCACTAGACCCTGTTGGATCTCAAGTGAATTGATAACGTTCCAAATTCGATAATTCGTTTCGATGAAAATATTTTCCAGCTAACTGAAGATATGATGAACTACCCAGAAGAGTACTACCATCGAACTCCTGACTAATTATTGACTCTGTGGATCCCTATGATAACCTTTAGTCGCATAATTGATAATGCGATCATCGATACCCTTAACAACAGATGTTCGTCGTCGGAAACAGGTAGAACGGCGCAAAAAGTCTGGTCAAAGCTAGCTGAAGAGACCACTTTGGCTTTCCTTAAACTCCATTATGATTGATTGCTAATTATTTCTGCAGAAGTTGCATGGATAAGGAAGAGAAAAAGATTGTCCTTCATCGACTAGGCGTTTGCTATATAGATGATCTTGACAAGCTGTCATGGATTTACATTGACAGTTGAAGTCCCTTCATCAGGAGCTCGGAGTTATTCCGAAACTAGGGGATAGCGGAAAACTGTAGTAATACTATGGATCCTATATGGTCTAAGTATGTCTATCCAACTCTATTAAATGGACAAAGAAAATATCAAAGAAAATAAAGCATAGCTTCCAACTGCTTAGCTTCCAACTGCTTCGTTTGCCGTCAGTTCTTGATTTAGCCGAATTTTGTGCGGAAGCAGGACCAAGACACAATGTAAAATTCTTCATGAACTGAACAGACGGGCACTGCCATCGAACTCAAGATTAATTATTGACTCTGTGAATCCCTATGATAACCTTTAGTCTCATAATTGATAATAACAGATGGACGTCCTTGGTTCAGACAGAACAGCGCGAAAAATCTGGCCGTCAAAATCGTTTGCCGTCGGTTCTTGATTTAGCTGAATTTTGTATGGAAGCAGGACAAAGTCACGATGTAAATTTCCTCGGGCTATAAAGGACCGTGTTCTGATGCCAATTTGGTGCGAAATTGACTACCTCGAATTCTCCAGAAGATAATACGTTTAATGAATCAGTAAAATGGTAATCCTCTTGATAGGACGACTATTAAAGTCGTAATTTTGAAAGAGCGAGCTTTAGCTTGGCCGAACAGAGCACATATTTTGATAAAACAAATTTCTATTATTTGAAGTCGCCGTAGTATAGTAGGTAGTGTGTTGGCTTATTAGACTAAAGGCCAGTGTTCAAATCCCGCCACTTATGTATAAAATTAACGCACACAACATAAGTGGTGGTCGTAGGGTTGTAATAATCAAATCATATATGTTGTTAGATGCTCCTTGTTAGCAGACCCCCTTTAGCTTTCCACAATGTATGATTTCTTCCTTTTCTAATCAAATTTTTTATAAAAAAAAAAAGTGAATGTTTTCATTGCTTGAAATTAATTAACATATGTCAAGTTTAACTGTCATTCAAGTTTCCATTTGTATGTCTAACCTCATCTAATCTATTTCAATGGTTCGTACATAGTATTTTGATAAATTTCTATAACACTATTGCCATTATTTAATATTTTTTTTGTTTTTATTTTTTTTTTTTTTTGTGACTCTTAAGAGCCAATATGGTTTTTGTCTATGACACATCTATCTACTTAAGAAGTCATATGATTTTTATTAAATTTTTATTTTCTTTTCTTGTGCACTTCAATCTACAAGTACGAGTAGAAAGGAAATAAAAAAAATGTATCTTTAGTTGACACATTAAAATAAAAATAGGAAAAAACACTTGAAAACAAATAAATGGGAAAAAAAATTTTACAAAAAGAAAAATGACTGATAAAACTTGTGATTATAAATGAAATAAAAATAAAATAAGAAGAAAAAATTATAAAAAAAATAATTTTCAAACTGACATTAAGTTTTATGTAGTGACGACACACTCAACATTTTATTAATTTTTACAAAATATGATCTTCCAATTTAAGGCATATACCATACATAAGGGTAGCCATACCCTGGATCTGAATAATTCGATAAGTCGGTAAGTGAATAACAATATTTTATGCTTTAAAAGGGGGAAAAAAACATAAAAAAGATTTTCTTATAAAAAATTCGAATAAACTATAACGAATAATCGAATAATGTATCTCTCTATGTTCCAAAATAATATAAAGCACCTTAGTAAAGAAATAAACAACTTATCAGACATTACCAACTATTGCTTACTTAGTCAGCTGGTCATTACATCCCTTTAGTCAGGACAATAACCTAGCTTCTCACACCACTCATGTTGTGTTATCCATAAGTGGCGTGGCCCACATACTTTAAAGATCTTTTGGAAGTATTTCATGGCAATTTTTTTTTATTCTTAAAGTTTTTGCCATAAGTCGAATGTAGAGAGGAAGAAGCCGAAGAATTTTTTTTATATAGAGCGCAGTAAGTAATACGACCTACAGTTTAAAGCTAACACTGAAGGATAAATATCATTACAATTTTATTTACTTTCAGATTTATTGCCAAAAGTCTCTCTATAGTTGATTTCTGAAAGCCAACGAAGAAATTTTTTTCATATTTCGTTTAGTTCAAAATGTCTAGGCTAAGATTTGAACCACGAGTTAGGCAATACACTATCAACACCTTTGGTGGTGTTAGAAAGCTATGTTGTACTCCTGACTGAAGGATTGTAATAATCAGATATGTATGTATGTATATGTGCATTATACACACACTATTGATAGGCCCTATAACATATGCTAAACTTGTTTTTCTATGATGTGGCAATATGGTTGGAATTGTTTAATGCAATCACTTTCTCCTACTCTTTTTCTTATTTTTCTTAATGATCTTCTATCTATTACTTCGAATCCTATTTAATCTTTTGCGGATGACAGCATCATTTGTCATTCATATTCATTTAATCGGAGGCTGAACCTTTGGAGAGTGGGTCAAGGAAGTCGAATATGAATGACACACTCACAGGTCACCTGATAACAATCTCTGAGTAGGGCCGTGCGAACTGGGTCTATTTTAATGCGCACAAGACCCAATGTTGTTTTTTGACACACCAGCGTGATGCTGGTCCGGGTGTTCTGTCATTTGTATCTATGGGTAATGTAAATATTGAGGAGGCGGATGCTCTTGATGTTCTGGGCATTAGAATTACTTATGATGCTCGCTTGAACGATCACATTTTCAGAGTATCGAAAGAAGCTTTCAAGTGCCTTAGTTTTTTGAAACTGTGCAGAAAATACTTCACTGCATTCGACCTACTTACTATTTACAGGACCTTTGCCGGAACCCGGATGGAGTACAACTCTTATGTATGGGCCGGTGCTTCAAAGTCTATATTGAAGCATCTCGACCACGTACAGGAGAGGGTGAAGGTGCTTATTAATGATAGTAGGTTATCCAACTCTAATGATTCGTTGGAGCATCGTCGCAATGTGGCGTGTGTTTCATTGTTTTATTGCTACTATAATGGCAGGTATTCTCGAGAGATAAGGGGCTTGGTTCCCGAAAATCACATATTTTTGCGTGGTACTCGAGCTTCTCGCAGAGCACATCCTTTTGTGGTTGGTTGTCCAGTGAACCGCACAATTCATTACAGGAAGAATTCATTTTTTGCCCGCACTCCTCGCTTGTGGAATGATCTTCCGGCGGGAGTTTTTCCTGTCAGTTACGATATTGGTGAGTTAAAATCAAATATCCATAAACACTACTCCCTTTTTCCACTTTCCTACAACCTATTTTCCTAAACCTGAACAATGCACTGCATGAGTAGGGGCCATCCCCTAAGTGCTGGCTTTATAAAAAAAAAGTGTTATGAGTAGAGTAAAGAATACACAACAATTAGCAAAAGAAAAAATCTAATTCTGTGTTCCAGGTCAATGCTAATTGGAGGCGATTAAATGTCAATCGCTATAATGACCCAAGATCATACATACTTTATTGTGCTAAAATGATCCAGGAAGAACTGGGAAAGTCAATTTAGGCTGCTATGAACCAAAGGTCAGCAATGAGTATTCAAAATGATGAGTAGAATAATATCATAGTCATAATTGCTGATACTTCATTTATACATTCATACATACATACATACATAATTGATCATTACAACCCTTCAGTAAGGAGGATTACGACCTAGCTTCACACACCACTTATGTTGAGTGTGTTAATTTTGTACATGAGTGGCGGGACCTACAGCTTAAAGTCGACTCCGAACGACAAATTTTTGAAAAGCTTTTCATGGCAATTTCTTACTCTCAGAGTCTTTGCCAGAAATCTGCTGAGAGGAAGTCGCCGAAGAAATATTTTTCATTTTGATGTCTGACCTGGGATTCGAACCCGGGCCTTTCGTCTAATAAGCCAACACACTACCCACTAGACCACGGCGACATTCATACTTATTCTAAAAGCATGGAACCTTTCTACTCATATATAAAGTTTGAAGTAGTTATCATATTCATACTTAACAACAGATATGATGCTGTTGAGATCGACTCTCCATAACTCATCATATACCAGAATCACAAACTAAGTATGATTCGGATACGAACACTAAAATACATACTAAAAGGTTGTGTGTTTCCTTTGCTCTGTCCTGAGTTATACCACAATAACTAGGACTGTAAATTTTTATGAATTATACAAGCCACTCGAATCATTTATACTTGTAGTATAAGTACTACAAATAGTTTTTTAAAGTAATGAATCTAAATGAGAGGCCTTATGAATCGAACATTTTTGGAATGATATGAGTTCGATGTCAACGTTATATGTATACTCATTGCAAGCTGTACTTATAAATTAATATTGTTGTTGTTCAATACTGTTGACTCACTCATAATAAATATTTCATGAGTAGTGAAAAAACGATTCATTGCTGATCTCTGGTAGGTACCCACTTACTGCGTATCGGGCAATACCTGGGACAATGAAATGCCTAACACCTAAGCCAGTAAATTTTTCGAGTGACTCGAATCATTTATGAGTATTTTTTTTTTTTTAAATTATGAATCTAAATGAGTAGGCTTATGAATTAAACATATTTTACGAATGGTATGAGTTTTATTTCAACGTTGTATGCATACTCATTGCAACCTGTACTTATAAATCAACGTTGTAGTGAGTATAAATGAATCAGAGTTGTTAAATTGGAATAATGTTGAGTCTTATATTAAAAAATTCATGAGTGCTTCTAAGCAACGAAAAAACTATTCGTTGCTGATCTCTGCTATAAACATATTATAACCGAGTTTTTATTAAAATGAAATTGAAAATTATTAACTAGACAGTATGAGATTTGAACAAATCGGTGTCAGTAATCACTTAAGGCAATCAATTTAGTTTCTACTGCATGAAATGCCTTCAGAAAGGGTAATTTCTTGTTTGAGCTTTTAATATTTGTCCGAGTAAGCGCCACTTTCCATGATCAAGAGAATAAAAAACTGCCTTAACTGTCTATTTGCCAACCAATGATAGTGGAAACTAAAGTATATTCTAGTCGAGGTAGCATGAATTCATGACTATGAAACGTATACCCTACCATAATCTAATTGATTACTCTCAACAACCAATTATTCGTTTTAAATCTCATGTTATAGAGAACTCTTATGTAAATAATCGTTTATTTTTATATACGCATACCCAAACAATAGTACTTAAATAAAAATAGAAGGAAAAAAAAGCAAAAAATGAAATGAAAACTTAAATTTTATCTGAAAGATAAAATATGTACAAATCACAAAAGATACAACTGTCTGCATATGAAAGATATTAAGGATTTCCATTAGTTTCATTTATTGCAACCGAAAAGTGCTAAAGTTACTCTCTAACGCTCTCATGCCATATTATACTATGGCCATGCCATACCACATCATATCATATATACAAGGCAAGTATGTACGTATGTGTGTGTGTATGTGTGCTAAAGTTTATAATGGTTGTGTTATTAAAACCAACACTATTATACTCATACTATAATACATTTCATAGGAAATTTTTATATTATATATGTCTACGTATTGCAGTATACAGTACATATTGGTTTACTAACACTTAAAAAATTTTGTTATAATGCATGTACACATAAATGTATGTATACATATGTATGTATACATATGTATGTATACATATGTATGTGTACATATACATATATTTCTAAGTATATAATTGAAAAGCTATGAATTGTATGCTGTTTCTGACATTCAACAGTAATATTTTGATATTAAAAATCAAGAAATAGAATTAAAAAAGAACTAAAAATAGAAATATAAATGGAAATAAAATAAAATTATTATTAAATAAGTATGTCTGTGTGTATATGTATACTTATACAGGGTGGCTGATATATATTGCAGCCAACTTCAGGTTGTTATCATTTGTAAACCGCTCATCTGAACAGCTGATAGATTTTTTCCAGTGACAGTTCATTTTATTATTTAGAAGCTTACAAAAGCATTTTGATCTTTTGCATGATCTATGGAATTCAAGCATGATAGTGTGAGTGCTTTATATTTGGCTGGAAAACCACAGGAGGCTATCGTTAGAGCCCTCCAGCATTTAAATGATCTTTTGTTTCTCGTACCATTACTCGTTACTATGATACCAGCAGTGTTAAACCGCGTCCAAAAGTGGATGAAATAAAACGTTAACAACACCAGAAATGATCCAAAAAGTGAAGGCCAGATTTGATCGAAATCCAAGCCGCTGTGGTAGAAAAATTGCTCGTGATCAGAACATATCTCGAGAACGGATGCAACATATATTGAAACATGAGCTGCTTGGACTAAAGCCATTGAAGTTCCAAAAAGTGCAAGAGCTCACCGATGGACAAAAAATAAATTTAGACTGGAAAGAGCCAAGGAGTTACTTCGCTTGCACGAAAGTGACCAGTTGTCGAATTTGGTTTTCAAATTGAGCAGTTTGTGAATAAACAAAATGATCGGGTTTACTTGCCAAAGAGGTTAACTGAAAATTTACACCTGCGATTGGCCACCAGAACTCAAACGCCGCCGATGGTAATGGTGTGGGCCGCCGTAATGGCCGATGGTCCGTACCCGCTTGTATTCATCGACCGTGAGGTCAAAATAAATGCCAAATATTATGGGGAAAATGTCTTAAAGACAGTACTGAAGCCCTGGGCAGGCAAACACTTTGGCCGCAGACCATGGACATTCCAAAAGGATTCAGCACCACCGCACTCAACACACGTTAACCAAGAATGGTTTTAAAAAGGAGGTTCCTCGCTTCATTTCTACCTCGCAATGGCCACCAATATCTCCGGATCTCAATCCGTTGGACTTTTAAGCCTGGGGCATTTTGGAGAGTAAGATTCTCACTAAAAAATACCAAAGTGTCGATCATCTCAAGACGGCGCTTCGTAGGGAATCGGCCAAAATACCACAGAGCCAATTTCGTGCAGCCTGTGATAGCTTTGCCGGCCGTTTGAAGGCCATAATTCGTACCAAAGGTGGCCAATTCGAACAAATCTAAACTGATTCTAAAATTTTATGTTATTTTTTCAAAATTTTTTTGTTTTTGAACAATAAAATTAAAAGAAAAATATTAAAAAAATCTAGTGCTTTACTTTGTTGCATTATATATCAGCCACCCTGTATGTATGCATGCATCCGTATGCTAGATTTGAAAAAGTTTCAAAATAAATGTAATGAAAGATAATTATGTTGGGGTACTAAATTAGTAAATGTTGTGTACTGTGGTTGTGTTTATGAAGATTCTTAATTCAACCATAATCAACATTGTCCATCTCACATGTCTCATCCATGAGTTTCTGACATAATTTGGTTATCAAGGAAATTTGTATTTAAAATATGAACAAACTCAACAACAATAAAAAGGCAGTAACGAACTAATAAAGCGATTTTAAAAGGTCTGTAGAAAAATACTTTACTTAACTTTATTCGGACATAAGAATAGTAAGCGAGCCACCCCTTAACGTCTAGTTTTTTAATCCAACTTGCCAAATCACAATGCATTTCGTACAATTCGTGACTTTTGTGGTCAGTGAATAATCGGTCAAATATGATCAAAATTGGAAAGATTTTGCTTAAATTTCAGGAAACTGGTTCTTTAAGGAAAGTAAAAATACTTTAGTCTGCTTGGCCAGTTTGTTCTGCGGAAGACATTGCTGGCCATATGACATTGCTCGCCATAGTACGACAGAAGAGTCCTTAACTTCGGCTCGTCGTAGTGCCCAACAGTTGATTATCTCACGATGGGTATTTTGAATTTGTATTTACACGCTTGCAAGATTTTTTGGACTCAAGCACTGAAGCCTACTAATGAGTTTAACAGTCTTTAATACAACAAATGGTGTACAACGGAATGATACACGAGAAGACGAGCATGAAGCGGGCATCAAATATGGCGTACCCAGTCGTGGGAGAGTAGACAACAGTCGTTAACTAGACGTTGTTCTGGGCCCTTCCCGAAGTAATGTAGATAGTCGCCCCGGGAAGGAAGTATCCCTAGATGAGGGGGGGGGAGGAATTGTTTTAGGGGAAGCACTACTCGACGCAGTAGACGACGATAATTGTAAGTACGAAGGCATTTTGAACCCTACCTCACACGCCAAAAAAAAAATGGTTGATTGAAGCCACCGTAGCCTAGTAGGTATGGTGTTGACTTTCTAACTGTAAGACCATGGTTAAAACTCCAGGTCAGACACCTCCAATAAAACGTAGTATTAGAAAAAGATTTCTTCTTAGCGGATTACTGGCAAGAATTCTGAGAGTAAATAAAATTTCAATACAAAGTTTCTGAAAAATCTGAGTCGGCTTGAAACTGCAGGTCCCGCACACATGTATAAAATTAACATACACAACCATTACTGCCAGGTAAACAAAGCGTCAAATCGTCAAATATTACAACAGAAATCGTCAAAGACGTTCATGGAAATTAAAAAACTCGTCAATCGGAAAAAATTGTCTAAGTTTTAAATTATCTACCCCAGTGAGGCGTCTTGACGTCTTCTCAGCATGAAAATTCAGGTGATGTTCGCTGGAACCGACACATTTTTCAGTGTCTTATCTTCTTAAGGCGGTCCAAGAAATACTTCACTTCTGATCTTCCTATTTACACTTCTTATATTCGAAAGAGAATGGAATACAACTCTCATGTATAGGCCGGTGTCTCAATTTATTTTGAGACTTCTCGATCGCTTACAGGCATTCAACTCTATTTATTTATTGGAACTTAATTACAATAAGACGTGAGTTTCACTGCTCTTTCGCTATTGCAATGGATTTTGCTGAAACGAGATAAGGGGTCTTATTTCCGAGAATTATATATTCCTATTGGCCAGTGAATCGTACACTACATTATAGAAAAAAATTGTCCTTCGCATGTGGAATTCCCTTTGTCAAGAGGTTGTAATTTTTGAACTTTTAAGGGATAAAAAGATATAAAATTCAGATGAATCTTTACAGGTGTTTGCAAATAACTTCAAAATATAACACCTAACTCCACGTTATTACTAACCTAAATTTGCAATAATAACAATTGCATAGCAAATACGGAGTTTAAAGTGGCTTTTAATGTACTAAAGTAAAGAATATGATGTAAATTTTCAATTTCGAAAAATCGTCAAATTAAGAGCATAAATCGTCAAATCGTTGATATGATATTTTTGGGGCACAAAATCGTCAAAATAACGATAAATCGTCAAATCTAGCAGCTTTGCACACAACATAAATGGTGTGAAAAGTTAGTTCGTTTTAATGTACTAAAGTAAAGAATATGATGAAATTTTCAATTTCGAAAAATCATCAAAATAGAGGCATAAATCGTCAAATCGTCAATATGATAATTTTGGGCAACAAAATCGTCAAAATGACGATAAATTGTCAAATCTGGCAGGTATGCACACAACATAAGTGGTGTGAAAAGTTAGTGCATAATTCTGACTAATTACAAAAAACATTCACGCTTTCAATGTTCAATTGCCTCAATCCATCAAGCATACTAACACCTTCAAGCATCGTCATTACGACGAATGTTTGATTGAACACAAGCAGAATTACAGCATTTTTTCGAAAACAAGGTCGACCAAGTTACCGTGAAGGGTGTTCGCTATAGTGAGATGTTGACGAACTTTCTTTTTTTTGGTCAGAAATTAAGGTTCCAACAGGATGCTGCCACTTGTCATACAGCAATTGAAGAAACGGCCTTTTGCACGAGAAACTTTAGAAAAATTTTTACTTTTTTTACAACGTTAAGATCGTTTTGGTTGGGCCACGTTTTAAATGTTATTTACTCTTATATTTATTCAACTATACTAAGAGAATGGAGTATTAAATGTGTATCAACCATAAGCGCTGTGGTTCAATGCGATGATATATCCCTTTCAGACCTAGAGTTTATTAAGCTCATTAAATGTTGAATATGACTTTTTTCTGATTTTGGTATTCCAGAAAGTGTATAGTGCAGACTATATTCTATCCAAGAATAAAATATTATCAAGTCAACTAAGTGAAAAAATACTTTAACAGTCCATTTTTAAGTCTTCATTGTAATCCTATAGTACTCCACCATTTGGTCGGACAAGTCTACTTTTCCCATAAAATTATTGTAATTGTGCATGACTGCTGGGACTTTTACAGGCCAACGGCGTCTCAAGTTTTCATTCCATCTGTCATGTTCACCCACAGGCTCTTTACCACAATTAGTTGGCGCAACTATCACTAGCTTCGTGTCCTTCCACTTTACACAGCCTCTATCCATTTCTTTGTCCAAGGAGGGAAATTTCACGGTTTTGAGAATTCTGTTGACATAATTGTTGCAGTTGCTAAGTAGTCCATTTCATCTAATGCTTCTGACAATGATTCTGTTGGAAATTTTTTTTTTAGTCTAATGACTATAGGTCGCCCATGGCCAAGACCACAATCTTTAAGTCTACCAGCACATAGAAAATTTTCAAAGTCCATAACCACGCCATTGGAATTAACACAAACAAGATTTTTCGTAGCCTACTGGTTGTGGTTTTAATCGAATTACCTGACGGGCGGGGCATATACTCGCAAAAGGTTTTATTTGTTCATCGTGATATCTGTGGCTAAATCATTTCATCGCTTTCTTACAATGTCTATAACTGATTGAACCCTCCAAAACTTATTGCATGACATGGAGGAATTTTTGTTTTCCTTGCCCAATATGGTTTCATATGGCAATTGAATTATCCTCAGAGTTTTTGCTAGATAAGTACTGAGAAGGTATCGACACAAGAACTGTTTTTTTCTTACAACTTTTGTTTGAACTCTGCTGAGAGGAGGTCATCAAAAGAAATATTTTTTTCTGCCTATCAAAACAGAGTTTTAGCTTCTAACAAGACAGCCACCAGTATGCCGAGCACAGAATAAAAATCCCATGCATTTGTTTATGGCCTTATAAGAACATAAACTTTTTTATGATTTTTATGTGCAAAAACCATTCAAAAAATATTCGCAAAGCTGTCTTCTTTATTCTATGCTGAGACATTGTCAAAGATTTTTAAATATTTTTTTAATAAAACTTTTTTAAACCCCATAAAAACAACAACAAAAAATGGGGGCTCCGTTGGATTTTATATTTAAAAAATATTTTTTTTTTTATTATTCTCCAGCAAGAGATTTTAGTAAAACAAAAACAAAAAAAAAAAAGAAAGATGAAATTATTGGTACTTGTTGCTAAGAGCCATTGGCTGCAGACATTTAATCATACTTGCATACAAATAATAACCCTGTCAGAGAATTTTTGTATTTTTGTTACGAACATTTGGTACTCTAAAGCTTAAATGTCATAAAATACTCTTTTTGTTTTCAATCTCCGTCTTTATTGTTCATCAAGTGCCCGGACATGCCCCATGCATTCACACATATGTCCGCCTTTCCTCCTTTACCATGGATTGAGTTCATGTTTTATATTATATGGTCACAATTCATTTCAATTTATCAATAAAATAGTTTTGTTGCCTTTATGTGACCAATAAAGACTGAATGACAGACTGCCACTATGAATGCATGAATGTATGTGTGAAGCGGATATAAAAAAAAAATACACAAAAAAAAAAGTTGACGATAACGATGGTGATGAACAAATTTTCAGACAAAGTACACCAAAGTGGTTCAACTCTCTAGTTGTATTGTTTGAACACACAACACATGTATGCACGTACCCTTTATATGTGTACGTATGGGACGTATGGGTAATGCATGGGTGTTACTGTATACAGTACACACACTCACTCACTTACTTGCTTATGATGAAGAGAATAGGAATACAAAGTTTCATATCATCATCAATCATTTTATGTTCGAACAAAGGCTCCTGGGTAAACGTAGTGAATGTAACAATTATGTCAGTTTATGATTATTGTCTATGTAAACGTCAAATTACTTTTTCTTTCTTATATTTTTGCTACCCATAGCTGGCTACACATACAAGATATTTTATTTATTCTTTTTCTCTATTTTTGTTCTCCACATTTCTTCAATCTTGTCTCTTAAATTACTGCGGGCATAGTAAAATCCTTTCTTTATATTTATTAAAGTTTTATATCCCCTATACACCCACACATATATTCATACTTGTAGAATATGCGAGGGCAGTTTAGATTATATTTTATTCATAACATATGCCGTGTTTGAGTTTTGTATGTACTTACACTGTGCAATTCAATTTTTAATTAAAAATATTCTGTGCTCTGTTATACATGGGGAACAGAAGAAAACTTTTTTTTACCCCAAAAAAACTTAATTACTTGACCATAATTTTTTAAAAATCTTAATAATAATCTGTTACCCTTATAGACCACATGACCACCAATGGCTGCTAATTAGATGGGACCGTTAGAAGTGGTACTTTTTTGGATTCAAACGGTATGGATCAGCCTTTTAAACAGTCTTTTCAAACAGAGGTGTTGCTAATAAAGACGCGGGCATAAATTATTTAAAGACGTAAATATTCCTCAGATATGTATTTCCAGAAGGACAGAAGGCTATCAAGGCTCGTAATTCCAACATGGTGAACTACATGTTAGGGTACAGTTGTTGCAGATATCTCAATGAGGTAACATTCGAGGTAACTGAGGACCGACTAAAACGGGTCAAGCGACGTAATACCATATCACCATCTTCAAAAAATTTTCGACTTTGGGAATACATCTAAAGATCTGAAAGCTTATGATTGACAATGCGATGATCGATTCTGTCAAGAACAGATAGGCAACAAAGGACACTAGCAGAATGATGCAGAAAATCTACCAAAAACTAAATGGAGAGTGCTCGCTAAGTCTGCTTAAATTCAAAGGAGTAGTACGCTCAGAAGTCGCCGTGGTCTAGTAGGTAGTGTGTTGGCTTATTAGACGAAAGGCCTGGGTTCGAATCCCAGGTCAGACATCAAAACGAAATTATTTCTTCGGCGACTTCCTCTCAGCAGATTTCTGGCAAAGACTCTGAGAGTAAAAAATTGCCATGAAAAGCTTCTCAAAAATCTGTCGTTCGGAGTCGACTTTAAATTGTAGGTCCCGCCCCTCATGTAAAAAATTAACGCACACAACATAAGTGGTGTGAGAAGCTAGGTCGTAATCCTCACTGAAGGGTTGTAGAGGCCAATTATGTATGTATGTAGTACGCTCAGTATCGTCGTCAGAGTCATTGAGTGCCTTGCATTATGGAAACGCCTGTAAGTCGCATTGGCTTTGGAAACCTTACTGACGATTTCTGCAGGAGCTTCAGAAATGAAGAAGAGGAAGAGACTTGCTCTTCACAGTATGTCGTAGTAGAAGAAATCATTTTGATTGCTACTATGTAAACGATTTGGAATAACTGTCACGCGTAAGCTCTGTCTAAGCTACTTCAACAGAAGCTCCATGTAGTTCTACAACCAGAGCGAAAAGGAAAACGATTGACCTTATATGGCCTTAGCGTGTCCACTAAATTTAAAGGATGAACACCCACTTCAACTACTGGGAACATTCCCGACACTATATCGTAGGAGAGGAAGTCGTCTTGGGGCATACCATAAAAACGATCTGGAGGAACTGTCACGCATTAACAATATCAGTCTAGGTTGCTTCATCAGAAACTAATGGAATACTGTGGTATCACACTGTATCTATACCTATACCGCCTAACCTATACTACTCCACTCCATATGTTGTCCTAAATTCATTCATCACTGTAGTCAGACCCAATAAGTGTAAATTTTCAATTGTTAAACTTTTTTTCTTAATTGTTTATTACAACGCTTTAGTTAAGGTTACATCCTAGCTTCTCACACTACTAATATTGTAAGTGTTAAATTTTGCCATGAGTAGCGTAACACAACACAAACTTTGACTCTTTGAGTTTTTGCCAGAAGACAGCTGAGAAGAAGCGGTTTTTTCTGATTTCATTTTGTTTTGTTCGAAATATCTGAGCCAGCAGTTGCACCACATCTTTTCTTATAATAATTCAGCACATAATGAACTAAAAAATTAAGAATTTCAATCGTTCTGTATATTCTGTCCTATAGTCTAATAAGCCAGCACACTGGCTACTAGACAGTGGCAACTACATCTTAACCTAAGCCTATGTTATGGCTATAATCCCCATTCCTCTAGTTCCTTGATTAATTACTTACTTAATTGGACATTACAATCTTGCAGTCTGGATTACGATCTAGCTTCTCATACTACTGATATTGTGTGTGTGAATTTTATGCATAAGTGGCGAGGCATACAGTTTAAAGTCGACTCCGAACGACAAAACTTTTCATAACAATTTTATTTACACGCAGGGTTTTTGCTGGAAATCTGCTGGGAGGGAGGAAGTCGTCGAAGAAATATTTTTACACATTTCGTTTTGATGACTAACCTGGGATACGAACCCGGGCTTTACGTCTAATAAGCCAACACACTACCTACTAGACTACGGCGACATCAGTTCATTGATTAACTTGCCCTAATCATAAAACCTTTCATTGCATCTGAGAGTTATTTATTGGACCCTATTTTTAAGATCCATGATAGATCAAAAATCGTTCTCGTACAATGTAATGCTGGGTTGTAGTCGGGGGTAGGTGATGTGTTTTTAAAAATTTGAAATTTTTATCATATTTCTTTACACGAAATTAGCTTGAACTCACCACACCGACGCTGAAAATAATATTTTTATTTTCTAAACATTTTAATTGAAACATATTTTACTTCTTAAATTCCATAATTTTTGTTTTCCTTGCCTTTTCATTTCATCTTCCGTTGCTTTATTCAATTGTCCGTTTTCTCTTTTTTATTATTTTTTCTTTTTTGCTGAACAGAAATTATAGTCACATTTAGCAAATGTACTTGAGATAATAACTCAACATACTTTGGGGACTCTAATTACACAGGTGATTATCTATTTTTAATGTGTTTCAATTTAATGACCATTTACCCTCTTAGCATTTACACTCGACTTCCGTTTCGTATATAAAATGGATTCATTTTTTCTCTTTTCTTTTCTTGTTCCACTCGTATTCCTCCTTCGTCCTTTACAATTCTCCTATTCTCTTAGCGTGTAAGTAAGTGATTGTACATGTTCATGTTATATGTTCAGTTTTGAATTGGAAAAAACTATAGAGAAGCAAGACATTGTATAGAATGGAATACAAAATACAGGGTGTTTATGAATAATTATACAAATTAAACAATTAAAGGAAATTGTTTTTTATTTTTTTAAAGGCAATTATTATTGTCGTTTCTTAATTACTACATTGTACAGGGTGGCTGCTATAAAATGCAACAAAGAAAAGAGTTATATTTTTTTAATTTCTTTTTAATTTTATTGTTCAAAATTAAAAAAACGTTGGAAATAACCTCAAATTTTAGAATCAGTTTAGATTTGTTCGAATTTGCGACCTTTGGTACGAATTATGGTCTTCAAACGGGCGACAAAGCCATCACAGGCTGCACCAAAGTGGCTCTGCATTATTTTAGCCCATTCTCGGTGAAGCGCCGTATTCAGATGATCGACATTTTGGTAGTTTTTAGTGAGATCCTTACTCTCCAAAATGCCCCAGGCGTAAAAGTCCCACGGATTGAGATCCGAAGATTCTTTGTTGACGTGTGCTGGGTGCAGTGATGCTGAGTCCGTTTGGAATGTACATGGTCTGCGGTCGAAATATTTGTCTGTCTAGGGCTTCAATACTATCTTTAACACATTTTCCCGATAATACTCGGCATTTATTTTGACCCCACGGTCGATGAATACGAGCGGTGACCGACCATCGGCCGTTACGGCGGCCCACACAATTACCATCGGCGGCGCTTGAGTTTTGGTGGCCAATCGACCTCTTGGCAAGTAAAGCCGATCATTTTGTTTGTTCACAAACTGTTCAATTTGGAATGGCTTCTCATCGGAGAAAACCAAATTTGGTAACTGGCCACTTTCGTACAAGCGAAGTAACTCCTTGGCTCTTTCCAATCTAACTTTTTTTTGTCCATCGGTGAGCTCTTGCCCATTTTGGAACTTAAATGGCATTAATCCAAACTCATTTTTCAATATATGTTGCATCCGTTGTCGCGATACGTTCAGCCCACGAGCAATTTTTCTACCACTACGGCATGTATTTCGATTAAAACTGGCCTTCACTTTTCGGATCATTTCTGGTGCTGTTACCGTTTTTTTTTTCGTCCACTTTTTGGACGCGATGCAACACTGCCAGTATTACGGTAACGAGAAATGGTACGATAAATAAAATATTTAAATACTGGAGGGATCTAACGATAGCCACCTGTGATTTTTCAGCCAAATATAAAGCAATCACACTATCACGCTTGAATTCCATCACGAATACCTTATTTTTCTGAATGCAATAGATGGAATGGCTTCTCATCGGAGAAAACCAAATTCGGTAACACGACACTTTCGTGCAAGCGAAGTAACTCCTTGGCTCTTTCCAGTCTAACTTTTTTTGTGTCTATCGGTAAGATCTTGCACTCTTTGAAACTTCAAATTCATTTTTCAATATGTGTTGCATACGTTCTCGCGCTACGTTCAGCTTGCGAGCAATTTTTCTACCACTACGGCATGGATTTCGATCAAATCTGGCCTTTACTTTTCGAAACATTTCTGGAGCTGTTATGGTTTTTTTCGCCCGCTTTTTGGATGCGATGCAACACTGACAGTATCACGGTAACGAGAAACAAAAGATTTATTCACATTTAAATGCTGGTGGGTTCTGACGATAGCCACCTGTGGTTTTCCATCCAAATATAAAACAATCACACTATCACGCTTGAATTCCATCACGAATAACTTATTTTTCTGAATGCAATAGATCAAAATGCTTTTGTAAGCTTGTAAATAATAAAATGAACTGTCGCTGGAATAAATCTGTCAGCTGTTCAGACGAGCGGTTTACAAATGATAACAACCTGAAGTTGGTTGCAATACAAATCAGCCACCCTGTATTTAGTTAATATTCTAGAATGCCTATAGTATTATGTTGTTGCATAAAGTATTCTCTAAAAAGTGATTTTCTTAAAAGAAATATTTTAAAAAAAATTTCTTACTTTTTAAAGTCCAATTAAATTAAGTGAATAAATTGTGACCTTAATTCCCTTTAGCAGAAAATTTTGTCTCATGTTACATTTTTTTCTGTATAAATTAATTTAAACAAGTGCTAATCCCTAAACAACACGTCAACAAAGACAAAAACAGAAAAAAAAAGTTAAAATGAAACACCGGAAATGAGCATTTGAACTATGACTATCGAAATTATTTTTAATGACACAATATTTTCAACTTGTTGTCCTTTTTAGAATATATTTTCAGACTACAACTGATGAGACTACAACTGTATATACTACCTTCACAATGTTTAGCTTACGACTGGCCATGACGTTCTATACTCCATGAAGGTGGAGAAAGAGA
This sequence comes from Sarcophaga peregrina, assembly GCA_014635995.1. Lineage (NCBI taxonomy): Eukaryota > Metazoa > Arthropoda > Insecta > Diptera > Sarcophagidae > Sarcophaga > Sarcophaga peregrina. The sequence continues at coordinate 82,929,896 of CM025792.1, read as the reverse complement.
TTTCGAATTCGAGCTCAAATAACGTTGGCCAGAATGTTGTGTTTGTTAATGGACATTAAAAATGCAATTCACTATTAAGATGGATAACAACAGTTGCCAGTGATAAAATTAAGAACAACAAATAACATTTAGATTTACATGCCAACTGGACAGTGGAGCACATTGATGCTGCAATAAAATTTTGTTACAAAAAAATTTTTTTTTAAAATTGAAAATCAAGAGTTGGAGCTCTTTGTAAGTACCGTTTTAAAAAATTTGGTAATTAACTAGGAAAATAGGGCATATAAAGCCCTTTCTTTTCTGGTGTGATACTAAATACTAGTGGAACAAAATAGTATCCTAAAGGAAATAGTATCCAAATCTCTTACGCCAAACTTTAAATTTAGAAACAAGAAATGTTCGTTCGTGTCTATATATCGATAACAGAACGAATGAAATAGCAATTCTTAGCCTAAATCATGGTTTCCTTATTTATTTATTCCATTTCGTTCCTTAAGGAATTACTAATTTCTTTGCATTGTTTTCCAGTTCAAATAACCTTCAAGTTACGAAGAGAAACATGCCCGCCCCATCCGGGCAAAAAACCAAGTAGTGGCTTAGCAACTGCACAAGAAATACTTGCGCACTCATCTTGATAGACGTCTGACTTCGCTAAGTAGGTTATTTGTCTCCTCCAGCAAATCCATCTGATGCTTAGAAACAACATCCTTTTTGGAAATGTTCTAGGTATTGTACTGAGGAACTTTTATTTTCCTGATTGAGTACATTCGGTTATCCATTGTCATCCGCTGAGAGGAACAGAGATTAGGGACTTTTAAATTTTTAATGTGATGCGCCCTTCGAAGTTTTTGCCAGGTAAAATGCAAATTTGTAAAGCTATGTATTGTCATGGTTTTTAAAATCCTCTAGAAGTTAGACACCAGAGATCAGCAACGAAACGATGAGTAAGTAGATTCGAGTCATACTTATAATTTCTAAAACGTATACGTATATTATCATACTCATACTCAAAGTTGAAAGTACTCGCCGTATTCATACTTAACAATACTCATGATGTTATTGACTTTGACTCATCGGTACTTAACATTTACACGAAGCACAAAATAAGTATGATTCGCGTGCGAACACTACTACACTCACAAGAAGATTGTGTGTATACTTTGTCTTTCCTTTCTTCTTTGTTTATATATGCAAATTTTTTCTGTAAATATTGATGAATGATTCGAGACACTCAAATCACTTATAAGTGTTATAAGTATTTTTCTAAATTATGAATCAGACTGAATAGGCGTATGAATCAAACATATTTCGAATGTTGTGAGTTTGATGTCAACGTTGTACTCATATTCATTGCTACTTATACTTATAAATTAATGTTGTAGTGAGTAGAAATGAATCAGAGTAATTGAATTTCAATTCTGTTGATTCACTCATACTCAAAATTGTAAAAGTGTTTACGAGTAGCGGAAAAACGATTCATTGCTGATCTCTGATACATAGTCTAGATTATTGACCTGGTTTCTCATACCACTTATGTTGTGTGTGTTAATTTGATACATAAGTGGCGGGACCTATAGTTTTAAGTCGGCTCTAAACGACAGATTTTTTTTTTGAGAAACTTTTCATGGCAATTTTATTTACTCTCAGAATTTTTGCCAGAAGGCTTTAATAAGCTAACTCACTACCTACTCAGAAATTATAAGTTTGATTCAATCCTACTCATCTGTTTTGAATACTCATTGCTGATCTCTGATACGCAGCATACGTTCGTTTTATGGCATATCCAACAGGAATTTAATTGTGATAATCATTTTCATTATTTTCCTATATGTTTCGTAAATGTTCGGTTCTTAGCTGCAAGATTTGACGATTTATCGTCATTTTGACGATTTTGTGCTCCAAAAATATCCTATTGACTATGCGACGATTTATGCCCTTATTTTGACGATTTCTAAAAATTAAAAATTTAAATCATACTGATGACCCGTGCGAATATTTCTCAACGTTGGTTGTCATTTTTGTAATATAAAATGAAAATAATTAATAGAAATTTTATTAAAAGTATAAAAATCTTAGAAATCATAATATATTATACATATTTACATACATACGTACATATGTTTAAATGCTTTTATAATTATTCTTTGAATATAATTTTAGGGGTAATGACATGATCATCGTTAACTTTTTGGCCATACGAATCCTTAATACAAACAAAAATATCTTTAAACGTACCCACTCGAGAAAAAACTACGTATAACTGCCCATGTGATAAGACCGGTTCTGGTAAATACAATCCTACCTTTCGAAGGGTTCGACCTTGTGCTTTGTTTATCGCCATAGCAAAATCAACTTTCACAGTTAAATGTTTTCATGTAATTCGGAAAGGCACAGTTGGACCAGAAGGTGTAAGGCTGATTCGGGGGTATGAGTTCAGTTTTATCGGTATGAATAATTTTTGCTGATATGATGTGCTCTCTCCCATGTTTGTTACGATTAGTCTGGTAACATTTATTACCCCATATTACTACACTTCATAAAACAAACAATGCCATGACAATAACGACATTACCAAAATGGCTTTTACAACTTTATATATTATTATGTGGAATATCATTACAATTAAGCGACCCTGTTTATCGCACTTGATCTAACAACTACTGCAAAGTATTACCCAAACTGCTTTTTACAACTTAATATTCTTATTAAATATAACTGACTTAGTAATAAACGGCATTACAGTAAATAGCGGTATTGCCAGAATGGATTTTAATACATACTATATTATGTAGAACTGCATTACTATTAAGCGACCCTGTATTACCACACTTGAACAAAAACATATAATAATAATGACAACAGTATTATCATGCAGTTCTATATAAAATATAATTTTTATCAATGAAAATATTAATTTTTCAATTTCTAATTATTTTTCGCCATTAGTGTTAGATATAAGCTTTAAAATGAGATATCATTCATTAAATTTGATGTGGTGGTATGGGAGATATTTGCAACCGACAATAAAAGTGCTTTAGAAATAATATATATGATGATGATGATTCTTTACTTTAGCACATTAAAAGACACTCTAAGTTCGCACTTTACGAGCTCCCTGAGAAAGGCGAGTGTTATATAGGAATACATTATTCTCGGGAACAAGTCCCTTATTTCGCTTGAGCATAATCCGTTCAAATATTTCTAGCACTCTCTTAAAGAGCTCAAGCGCTGAAAAATTTTAATGCCGCTTTTGTGAAGATTAATTTTATGATTCCCATGAACGTCTTTGACGATTTTTTTCTAATATTTGACGATTTCACGCTTCATTTATCTGATAGGTGTGGTTGGGCTTACTTTGTAGGATAACAAAGAAAAATCCTGTGAAGGTTTTAAATTGATTTTTAAAAACAAATGAAATTATGCATGCAAGCTAGTCCAAAATCTGTTGAATTTCCAATGCTTTGTATGCCACGGTGTTATTATTGATAAAATATTCGAATAAAAGAAAAAAAAAAACAATTCGTACAATGAATATGTTAAACGAAACTAACTTTTTCTATTTAATTACAAGATTTAAAAAAAAAAAAACACAAAAAACAAATTGAAATTAAATTACAAAGAGAAACTATTTCGTTACCTGACCGCCCCACTTCCACACAAAAGTTGAACTGCACAACCAAGCAGCCAACAAATCATGTAGAATAGTTGTATTCGAGTTGTATTGACGTTTTTGTTGAGTAACAAACGTTGTTGGTCAACAACAATTTTTTTTTTTCAATTTCAGTTCAGTTGGTCTAATTATAACAGAATATTTAAAAAGTATTTGACACATACGCTCATTTATTATTGAATGACCTGACCAAACAAAACAAGAGTATGTGTATGGTACACTATAAAACTTTTTTTTTTTGGAACAAATATTTGAAAATGTTTTTTTTTTGTTGTTTTGTTTGTTTTCGAAATTGAAAAGTTTAAACTTACCATTTACGAGTAGTTCACTACTGCTATTGACCAAATTATCCATAATTGGCTGAAAGGTATAAAATGTCAATGTTTCCAATTTATTCATTTGAACATTGAGCGATAGCAGAGCAGGTGTACCACGTAACAAGCCATTATCGATTTTTTTCAATAAATTATTGCGTAAATTTAAGGTTTTCAAATTGTTCAGACCATCCAATGCTCGTTCCGATATGCGCTACAAATATATGAAAAAGAAAGACACACACATTGTAAGTGAAAGAGAGTGAGAGAGAGCAAAACAACTTACAAACAAATTAATGAACAAAAAACATACAATTTTAAACTTTATTTATTTATTTTTGATTTTTTTTTCTTTAATTTCTTTCATTTTATTTTTTTAAACCAAAATGAAAATGTTTTTCCTCCTTTATTTTCATTTTTCCATTTTTGTTTAACGTCCGCATCCCAGCCAGCAATTTTGAAAAGTTGTAATCAAATTCGAGTCTTTTTTGATTCTTCTGAGCGATTAAAAAGCTCGTATATGCGCTCATTTTCTAAACATACAAGACTCTTTTGTTGGGAGAAAAAAGTAACTACGAGCTACTCTTCTTAAAAAGTCACTTATGAGTCATTTTCTATATTATTTTAGAGTAATTTTCGACTCTTTTTCTAGTACCTTTATAATCATTTTCGAATCACTTTCTGATCATTTATTAGTCTTATTTACCTTCGTTTATGATTCTTTTTCAAGAAAAAAAGACTCTTTCGTCGGGAGAATAAAGTTACTAGGAGCGACTCTTCTTAAAAAGTCACTTATGAGTCATTTTTTGTATTATTTTATAGTAATTTTCGACTCTTTTTCTAGTAGCTTTATAAACATTTTCGAATCACTTTCTAATCATTTATTAGTCATATATACCTTCGTTTATAATTATTTTTTGAGAAAAAGGGCTGTTTTGTTGGGAGAATAAAGTGACTAAGAGCTACTCTTCTTAAAATGTCACTTATGAGTCATTTTCTATATTATTTTAGAGTAATTTTCGACTCTTTTTTCTAGTAGCTTTAATGAACATTTTCGAATCACTTTCTGATCATTATTAATCTTATTTCCATCGTTTATGATTCTGTTTCGAGAAAAAAGACTCTTTCGTCGGGAGAAAAAAGTGACTACGAGCGACTCTTTTTAAAAAGTCACTTATGGGTCATTTTCTATATTATATTAGAGCAATTTTTTTTTTTTTTAGTAGCTTTATAATCATTTTCGAATCACTTTCTGATCATTTATTAATCTTATTTACCATCGTTTATGATTCTGTTTCGAGAAAAAAGACTCTTTCGTCGGGAGAAAAAAGTGACTACGTGCGACTCTTCTTAAAATGTCACTTATGAGTCATTTTCTATATTATATTAGAGCAATTTTCAACTCTTTTTCTAGTAGCTTTATAATCATTTTCGTATCACTTTTTAATTATTTATTAGTTTTATTTGAATTCGATTATGATCCTTTTTCGAGAAAAAGACTCTTTCGTTGGGAGAAAAAGGTAACTACGAGCGACTCTTCTTAAAAAGTCACTTATGAGTCATTTTCTATATTATTTTAGACTAATTTTCGACTCTTTTTCTAGAATCATTTTCTGAAAAAAGAGAAAAAAGTGTCAACGAGCGACTCTTATTAAAATGTCACTTATGAGTCATTTTCTATATTATTTTAAAGTAATTTTGACTCTTTTTCTAGTAGCTTTATAATCATTTTCGAATCACTTTCTGATCATTTATTAATCTTATTTACCATCGTTTATGATTCTATTTCGAGAAAAAAGACTCTTTCGTCGGGAGAAAAAAGTGACTACGAGCGACTCTTTTTAAAAAGTCACTTATGGGTCATTTTCTATATTATATTAGAGCAATTTTTTTTTTTTTTTTTAGTAGCTTTATAATCATTTTCGAATCACTTTCTGATCATTTATTAATCTTATTTACCATCGTTTATGATTCTGTTTCGAGAAAAAAGACTCTTTCGTCGGGAGAAAAAAGTGACTACGTGCGACTCTTCTTAAAATGTCACTTATGAGTCATTTTCTATATTATATTAGAGCAATTTTCAACTCTTTTTCTAGTAGCTTTATAATCATTTTCGTATCACTTTTTAATTATTTATTAGTTTTATTTGAATTCGATTATGATCCTTTTTCGAGAAAAAAGACTCTTTCGTTGGGAGAAAAAGGTAACTACGAGCGACTCTTCTTAAAAAGTCACTTATGAGTCATTTTCTATATTATTTTAGACTAATTTTCGACTCTTTTTCTAGAATCATTTTCTGAAAAAGAGAAAAAAGTGTCAACGAGCGACTCTTATTAAAATGTCACTTATGAGTCATTTTCTATATTATTTTAAAGTAATTTTTGACTCTTTTTCTAGTAGCTTTATAATCATTTTCGAATCACTTTCTGATCATTTATTAATCTTATTTACCATCGTTTATGATTCTATTTCGAGAAAAAGACTCTTTCGTCGGGAGAAAAAAGTGACTACGAGCGACTCTTTTTAAAAAGTCACTTATGGGTCATTTTCTATATTATATTAGAGCAATTTTTTTTTTTTTTTTTAGTAGCTTTATAATCATTTTCGAATCACTTTCTGATCATTTATTAATCTTATTTACCATCGTTTATGATTCTGTTTCGAGAAAAAAGACTCTTTCGTCGGGAGAAAAAAGTGACTACGTGCGACTCTTCTTAAAATGTCACTTATGAGTCATTTTCTATATTATATTAGAGCAATTTTCAACTCTTTTTCTAGTAGCTTTATAATCATTTTCGTATCACTTTTTAATTATTTATTAGTTTTATTTGAATCCGATTATGATCCTTTTTCGAGAAAAAAGACTCTTTCGTTGGGAGAAAAAGGTAACTACGAGCGACTCTTCTTAAATGTCACTTATGAGTCATTTTCTATATTATTTTAGACTAATTTTCGACTCTTTTTCTAGAATCATTTTCTGATCATTTATTAGTTTCATTTACCTTCGTTTATGATTTTTTTTCGAGAAAAAGACTCTTTCCTCGGGAGAAAAAGGTGACTACGAGCGACTTTTCTTAAACTGTCACTTATGAGTCATTTTCTATATTATTTTAGAGTAATTTTAGACTCTTTTTCTAGTAGCTTTATAATCATTTTCAAATTACTTTCTGATCATTTAACGTCTTATTTATCTTCGTTTATGATTCTTTTTCGAGAAAAAAGACTCTTTCCTCGGGAGAAAAAGGTGACTACGAGCGACTTTTCTTAAACTGTCACTTATGAGTCATTTTCTATATTATTTTAGAGTAATTTTGGAGTTTTTTTCTAGTAGCTTTATAATCATTTTCAAATCAATTTCTGATCATTTATTAGTCATATTAACCTTTGTTTATGCTACTTTTTCGAGTCGTCTTTCAGTCATCATTTAATCTCATACGAGTCTTTTATGAGTCCTTTAATTGTCATTTATGAGTCATGTTCGTATGAGTTTGGACTCGTTTTCATGTCATTTATGATTAAAATTTGAATAATTTATTAGTCGTACTTATAATTCTATTTTACTCTCTTCAAGAGTTTTTATTAGGTTTACTGAGTCCTACGTTTACACTACAGCGATTTCAAAAATCAAACCCCTGCATGATCTGTTTTTGATTAAGCGTTTTTCAATCTTCAGTATAAGTAGAATATAATATTTAAATAATGGAAATAATAGTCACATTTTAAACGTCTGGATGATTAATTTTCGAATGCAATACAATTTTTTGTTGTATTTTAAATTGAACTGATTTTACTTATTGCTGCGAATCATTATTGAGTCCTTTTTTTAATAATGTAACTGACTAATAAGTTTTTGATCACCAAAAGTACTCTAAAAAGACTCAGCAAAGTGATTTTTATAAAAACAATCTTCCAAATGCTAGCTGGGATGGTAGTAGTTTTAAATGTGTATTAATGAGCGTCATAATAATAATACACATACATACATACTATACATATGTATGCGGAAATTTATGTAAATGGCTGGAAATCATGTAAAAATATAATTAAATTTTATAGATTTTATTACTCTCAACAAAACAGCATATAAAAACTGTAATAAATATTATAAACCATAAGGATAGTGGGTGTAATGGGGGCGTAGTAGCAAGAGGGATTGCAACATAAATATTGTATTTAAAAACAGAAACAAAATAAACACACCTGTTTTAAACTCCCACAATTATAACTCAGAGAGAGAAAAAGCAAAAAAAAACAACATTTTTGTTACACCTTTAACTGTGTCCATAAGAAAACAAAAAACCAAAAAAATAAAAAAAATAAATTAAAATGAAAATGAAAATTAAATAAATTTTCATAAAAGGTCAGTTTTATAGGGTGTCCAGGGAAAATGTGATTTAAAAGAAATTGTTAAGATAGGTTGTCTCCATAGGTTGTAATCACCGTAATTTAGTAAGTAGTGTGTTGACGTGAGAATACAGTACAAACCAGAGATCAGCAATGAATTGGTTTTTACGCTACTCATAAGCACTCATGCAATTTTGAGTATGAATGAACCAACATCAAACTCACAACATTCGAAATGTGTTTGACTCATACGCCTACTCATTCTGATTCATAAATTTAGAAAAATACTTTATAATACTTATAAGTAATTCCTGTGATTCGAATCATTCATCAAAATTTACAGCCTTTGTTGTTGTTGCATATACAAACAAAGAAGAAAGGAAAGACAAAGAGAGCAAGCAAAGCATACACACAATTTTCTTGTGAGTATTGCAGTGCTCGTACGCGAATCAACAACAAAGGCTACAGCGGATTCGAATCATTCATCAAAATTTGCAGCCTTTGGTTCTTGTTGCATATACAAACAAAGAAGAAAGGAATGACAAAGAGAGCAAGCAAAGCATACAAACAATCCTCTTGTGAGTATAGTAGTGTTCGTACGCGAATCATACTTATTTTGTGCTTCGTGTAAATGTTAAGTATATATGAGTCGGATTCAATAACATCATGCGTATTGTTAAGTATGAATACAACGAGTACTTCCAACTTTGAGTATGGGTAGTATGAGTATGATATGAAAATAACTATGAATGCGTATAAGTATCTGAAATTATAAGTATGACTCGAACCTACTCATCATTTTGAATACTTATTGCTGATCTCTGGTACAAACCCCAGGTCAAACATTTCTAGCAAAACGAAATCTGAAAAAATATTTCTTCGTTAACTTCTCCTGACTAGATTTCTAGCAAAACTTATGCGGATAAATAAAATTGCCATGCAAAGTTTATCAAAAATTTGTCGTTCGGAGCCGAAGCTTCCAAGACTCATATGTAAAATCAACACACATAATGTAAGTGGTAGGGGAAGCTAGATCAGAACACTGACTGAAGGGTTGTATGGGCAATTATATATGTATCTGTGTAGATCCTGAATGTACACGCATACGTGAAACCGCATTTATTAAATTCACGAAGAATAAATACAACACTAAACCCTCTTTTTTCCCTGCCGCAACCTACTTTATAAGTTCCAGCATAATGCGAAATTTTTTTCTCGTTTGAAAAGTCTAATGACACAGCGACGTGTGGAACAGATAACATCGTTTAAATGTCAACTATGGGTTTTTTGGGCTTAAAACATAAGAAGCAACCATTTTTTTATGACCCTGGCACCTAAATAAAGTTAAGTTTGAGCGAGCTGTGAGGACTACTGTGGCTCGTGGCTTATTCGCTTACATCTGCACACAATTTTGGTGGTTAGATCACTTCACATCGATATGAGATGAAGTGATCGACATGCCTTCAAAATATTTCATCGGCGACTTCCTCTCAGCAGATTTCTGGCAAAAACTTTAAGAGTAAAAAAAACAATTGCCATGAAAAGCTTCTCAAAACATTTGTCGTTTGGAGTCGACTTTGAACTGTAGGTTCCGCCACTTATGTATAAAATTAACGCACACAACATAAGTGGTGTGAGAAACTAGGTCGTAATCCAAACTGAAGGAACGAAACGTATGGTACGTTCCCGAAATAGAACTATCCGTCCGCTGAGATTTGGCAAACCAAACTGAATAAACGAAAATAGCCTCCAAGAGATGGCTGTTATCAACTGCTACACTTCGTAAGCTTTCATTAGAAGACCCTATAGAAGTTTATATACTTATTGCAGAAACCAGAAATGCATTTTGTTTCTGGTTTTATGTGGTATCGGATGCGCCATCTATTGTTTTTTTCAACTAATGATTATTTCGTGAATGGTAACACTTAGCTCACGTCTGATTAGACAGATAATTAGTTTTATCTTTCCGCTGAATGAATATGGCTGTGTATATGCGTTTTCGCTTCGATAAGTGGGCCTTCGATCGACTTACAGAAGATGCCGATTTAGGCAAAAAAAAAAGCCGACGCACTCAAAAAGAGCCACTGTTTGGTGCGGATTTTGGTCCAGAAGCATAATTGGGCCATTTTTCCTCGAAAATGAGAAAGTGAGAGAGTGGCTGTTACAATCAATGGCGATCGTTATCGGGCCATTGAATTTTGTTCACAAAAATTGAAGCGTAGGATATTGGCAACATTTGGTTTCAATAGGACGGCGTTACGTGCCACACAGCCGAAGCTACACTCGATGTTTTGCGTCCTGTTTTTGAAGATCGCATTATCAGCCGCAGAGTTGATGTCGTTTGGCCACCTCGGACCTGCGATTTTACACCGTTGGCCTATTATTTGTGGGGTGCCGATAAAAATAAATGTTACGGCGACAAGCCAGAGACAATTGATGCTTTAAAGGACAATATTCGTGAAGCCATTGGTGAAATACAGCTGCTTAAAAACTGAATAATGTGTTTAAAAATTGGCTTGATCCTGTAAGCTACTGCATAACTAGCCGAGGCAGCCATTTGAATGAAATTATTTTCCATTATTAACCGGAAGGATTGTCCGTTCAAATAAAAAAAGAAATTTGAGAAATTTTTCAAAAAAACTTATTTGACAGACCCTTTATCAGGCAGAATTTGATGAATTATTTCGTGAGCGTATGGACAATTTCAACAAAAATTATTAGGCATTGTGATTTGATTAAATTTGCCTGAAAATAGTAACCCGTGCCTGCCTTAATAATAGCACTGACACTGACACATGGACACACATTTGAGTTGATCATTATAATTAAGAGTGTATATTGGCCGCATACAACATTAGCAAAACCACTTCATACGCTTCATTTGTGATTTTCCATTGCGTTACGTTGCGTTGCGTTGCGTTGTGTGTAATTAAAAATTAAAATTTCCCAATTCAGCGTGCTTGCTTACACATATAGGCCGTTTCTAGGTTATTATTGTTCTACTACTACTAATACAATATCATATATGTACAGATATGCTAATACAATGTCATATTATCGTATATGGTATGGCATATCATGGCCTATAATTGTGTTAAATGTGTTCGTTTTTGTTTAAATTTTAATGACAATATGCCTGCCTGTGCCACACATTATTTTAACACCTTCTTTGTAAACTTTTTTTTTTTGTTGTTTAACTTGTTAAATTTTTGTTTCTTTCCTTATTTCTCTCGTACACCTCCTCCTGTCACTGTTGTTTTCCTTACCACAAAAAGTTAATTAAAGCCTTCTTTCTTCTTCTTCTTCTATTAAGTGATTAGATTTTTGTTTACTTTCAACATTAATTTAAAAGAAAATGTTTTGTATTGTTGTTGTTGTTGTTGTTTTATTTATTTCTAATTAATTTCTAATTATGCTTTTAATATACTTGAAATGAATATAATTTCTCTCTTCTCTTTTTAGCCTCTGTGTGTGTGTGTGTGTGTGTGTGTGTATTATTTTTAATATAATTTTAATTGAACAGAAACATGTTTTTTTCATTTGCGGCAAAATTTAATTACCAAAGGAATTTCGTTTTTGAATAAATTTCAATACAAATGACATCAAGGAGAGAGAGAGAGAGCAACAGTAGCAGCAGAAGAAAATCATTTTAATAAAATTAAATAAATAATATTAATTAATATTAATATTAATGTTAATGCATATTTCAATGGAAAACAAAATATTAAATGAAGAAAATTTGTTAATTGAAAAGGGGGAGAGGAAACAAAGAAACATAAATTGGTCGGATATTTCCTAAGTCACTACGATAACTATATACTAGGGATGCCAATCGAGAAATCCCGAATTCCGAAGTCTCAGGATTTTCGAGATTCACGAAATCCCGAATCCCGGGATTCTTAAAAACTTGTCTCGGGATTTTCGGGATTGTGAATTCATATGTATTTTGACCCTACAAAAGGTCGTGAAAAAAAAAATTCTAGACCACTTGACTTCGATAATAGCTTCTCAGATGAAGAAAACCCTACTTCCTGTGATAAAAAATCATTTGATGGCATCGAAGAATGCAAAAGCCCTATAAAACGAATTACTAGGGTAACTAATTTAGATACTCAACTGTCCAAAGAAAAAGATTTCTTGACATCAGGAGGTGGTAAATATTTACAACCTGCATACAGCTATCTTGGAACTATTTTACCAACAAATATTGATTGCGAGAAGTGCTTTTCAACGATAGGGTATGTTGGCAACAAAATTCGTTCAAGCCTTTCAGATCACATGTTAGATGCTTTAGTCTTTTTGTTGGAATACAAATAATTTTCTTAGAACTAATGCATTGGACGATGTATGAATAATTTTTATTTTTGTTAATTTATGCTTCTTTGTTACATTTTGTCTTGTTGTTTTCATATTTTATTTTTAATGACAAATAATTCTGATATCCATAATTGGAATACAAATGATTTTGTTAACAAAATATTTTTATTATTAAGAGAAAATCCCGATTTTACCCGTGATTTTTCGGAATTTTTGGATCCCGAATTATACCGAAATATTCCGGGACTTCGGGATCGTGATTTACAAACTCCCTAATCCCGGGATTTTTAAAAATCGATCGCGTTTGGCATCCCTGCTATATGACATATAGGTACGGCTAGGACAATTAGCCTTTAACATTTTGAGATCTAAGGCCTCTTAACTGAATTTCCTTTAGTCAGCTATTGTCGCCAATGTAAAAGTTAACGCCTGTAAAAGTTAAACATTTTTGAAAAAACAAAGTTACAGAGTGGCTGATATATAATGCAACAAAGTAAAGCATTATAATTTTTTTATTTTTAATATTATTTCAATTTTTTTGGGCACAATTAGAATTGTGAACTCTAGGTAATTGGATTTTTGAATTAAAAATTTAACATTTTATATCAGGAAATAAGACAGTTTGAGTCTGTTTTTAATAGCAGGAATTATTTGAGTCGTCGTAGTCTAGTAGGTAATATGTTGTCTTATTAATTTTTCCAATTCAAATTTTTGTTAAGTTGCTTTGAATTCGTCTTAAACGCACAACCATGTCGTATGATTATTAAATATTGTTTTGATTATTAATCATACGCCCCATATGTTTATCAAATGCTTCTTACGAACCTCGGTAAGTATGCAATAGTTTTTAAGTTTATTTCTTTACTACGAATATGAATACCCAGCATGTCGTATGATTATTAAAAATTGGATGATTTCATATTAATCATACGTATACAGTGTGCCTGATATATGTATGTATAATACAACAAAGTAAAGCGTTATATTTTTTAATATTTTTTTTTTAATTTTATTGTTCAAAAGCAAAAAATTTTGGAAAAAACATCAAATTTTAGAATCAGTTTAGATTTGTTCGAATTGGCCACCTTTGGTACGAATTATGGCCTTCAAACGGCCGACAAAGCCATCACAGGCTGCACATAAGTGGTTCTGTAGTATTTTGGCGGTCTTGAGATGATCAACACTTTAGTATTTTTTAGTGAAAACCTTACTCCCCAAAATGCCCCGGGCGCAAAAGTCCTACAAATTGCGATCCGGAGATTTTAGTGGCCATTGTGCGGTAGAAATGAGTCGAGGAACCTCCTTTTTAAGCTATTCTTGGTTGACGCGTGCAGAATGCGGTGATGCTGAGTCCCATTAGAATGTCCATTGTCTGCGACCGAAATATTTGTCTGCCCAGGGCTTCAATACTGTCTTTAAGACACTTTCCCGATAATGCATACATAATTGGGCACTACAACCCTCCAGTTAGGATTATTGAACTAGTTTCTCACACTACTTATGTTGTGTGTGTTAATTTTATACATAAGTGGCGGGACCTACAGTTTAAAGTTGACTCTAAACGACAGATTTTTTTGAGAAACTTCGTAGAGAAGAAATCGCCGAGGAAATATGTATTTTATTTTGATGTTTGGCCTGGCTTTATGTCTAATAAGTCAGCACACTACCTATTAGACCACGGCGACTTCTACTACGCACTTGTCCCTATTAAGGCCTTTGCAGCCATGGATGCGGGGTTCGATAAAGTTAAATGCGCTGAAATTGCTGAGCCTATGGATTATGTTGGTTTTTCCGATAATATTCGGCATTTATTTTGATGCCACGCTCCACAAACACGAGCGGGGAGCAACCATCGCCCGTTACGTCGGCGCTTGAGTTCTGGTTGCCAATCGCATTTATAAATTTTCAGTTGACCTCTTTGGCAAGTAAACCCGATCATTTTGTTTGTTCACAAACTGCACAATTTGGAATGGCTTCTCATCGGAGAAAATCAAATTCGGTAACTGGTTTTCCAATTTCGTGCAAGCGAAGTAATTCCTTGGCTCCTTCCAGTCTAACTTTTTTTGTCCATCGGTGAGCTCTTGCACCTTTTGGAACCACAATGGCTTTAGTCCAAGTGCATTTTTCAATATGTGTTGCATCCGTTCTCGCGGCGTGTTCAGCTCACGAGCAATTTTTCTACCACTGCGGCGTGGATTTCGATTAAATCTGGCCTTCACTTTTCGATCATTTCTGGTGTTGTTATCGTTTTTTTTCGTCCCCTTTTCGGACGCAATGCAACATTGCCAGTACCATTGCTCATTACCGTGATACTGGCAGTGTTGCATCGCTTCCAAAAAGTGATCCGAATGCAAGAACATTTAAAACGTTCTAAATACACTTAGAACGTTATAGAATGGAGGCGTCGATATAGCGAAATACACAATTAATATGTATTGTGCGAACATTTACTTGTTTTTTCCAAGTTTACAGGATAGGTGTTGTGGTATTCTTCTGTTTAAGTTGTAAACGCTAATCATAACAGGCAGATTCCTTTGCTACTCTAGTATTCTATCTAGTCGGTAATTTTATATTCAATCCTCCAGCAATTTCAACAGGTTAAATATCTAAGCATTTCACCATTCAATTATAAGAGAGATTGAATAGATTAAATAGAAAAATTTCTGCCTTTTTAAAGGTGCTGAAAATTAAATTTACCCGTAGGATAATATAGCAAAAGAATAATCTTAAATTACATCGCCCAGGTTTGTAATACGTTGATATTTAAATTATTTTTAGCAAACATGTAGGTTTTCTTTTTTGAAAATAAATTTTTCTAGGGCGCCAGTATTTATTTTTCACAAAAATTTTTTTGTTTTGTTTTTTTCTTTTTTGTATGCCTGTCATTTAATATGCTTTTTCATGGAAAGTGAAACAAAAGAGAGCAAAAATTCTGGGAAAAAATGTCCTTAAAAAGAATTTTAACATAATGGCTACAAGTTTTTTTTTTTTGTTGCTTTATTTTGGCCTTTTTTTTCTAGCTTTAAAATATTTGTTGTTGCTGCTGCTTTTATAGCATTGTTAGCCATAACACGTATCCATGTGTGTACAGGGTGGCTGATATGTATTGCAACCAACTTCAGGTTGTTATCATTTGCAAACCAATCGTCTGAACAGCTGACAGATTTATTCTAGTGACAGTTCGTTTTATTATTTACAAGCTTACAAAAGCATTTTGATCTATTGCATTCAGAAAAAGAGTTATTCGTAATGGAATTCGAGCGTGTTAGTGTGATTGCTTTATATTTGGCAGGAAGACCAAAGGTGGCTATCGTTAGAGCCCTCCAGCATTTAAATGTGAATAAATTTTTTATTTCTCGTACCATTGCCTGTTACCGTGATACTGGAAGTGTTGCATCGCGTCCAAAGAGTGAACGAAAACAAACTGTAACAACACCAGAAATGATTCGAAAAGTGAAGGCCAGATTTGATCGAAATCCATACCGCAGTGGTAGAAAAATTGTTCGTGAGCTGAACACACCGCGAGAACGGATGCAACACATATTGAAAAATGAGCTTTGACTAAAGCCATTGAAGTTCCAAAAAGTGCAAGAGCTCAACGATGGACAAAAAAAGTTAGACTGAAAAGAGCCAAGGAATTACTTCGCTTGCTTGAAAGTGGCCAGTTACCGAATTTGGTTTTCTCCGATGAGAAGCCATTCCAAATTGAGCAGTTTGTGAACAAACAAAATCATCGGGTTTATTTGCCAAAGAGATCAGCTGAAAATTTACACCTACGATTGGCCATCAGAACCCAAGCGCCGCCGATGGTAATGGTGTGCCGTAACGGTGGATGGTTGCTCCCCGCTCGTATTCATCGTCCGTGGGGTTAAAATAAATGCCGAATATTATCGGGAAAATATGTTAAACACAGTACTGAAGCCCTAGGCAGACAAACCTTTTGGCCGCAGACCATGGACATTCCAACAGGACTCAGCACCACCGCACTTAGACGCGTTAACCAAGAATGGCTTAAAAAGTAGGTTCATTTTTACCGCACAATGGCCACCAAAATCTCCGGATCTCATTCTGTTTGACTCTTGTGTCTGGGGCGCTTTGGAGAGCAAGGTTCTCACTAAGTTCGATCATCTCAAGATGGCGCTTCGCCGGGAATGAGCCAAAATACCGCAGAGCCACTTTCGTGCAGGCTGTGATAGTGAACGGCTTTGTCGGCCGTTTGAAGGCCATAATTCGTACCAAAGGTGGCCAATTCGAACAAATCGAAACTGATTCTAAAATTTGATGATAATTCCAACATTTTTTTGAACAATAAATTTAAAAAAAATCTTAAAAAATATATCATTCACCCTGTATGGAAGCTAGAAAATAATTTAAAAAAAAAATAGAAATAAAAACAAAAAATATTTCTTTTTGTCTTTCGCTTCTTACTGATCCTTTTTCTATTTACAATTTTCAATGCCTTTTATTTGGCAATTCAATGAGGGAAGCAAACAAAAAAACGATGGAATTGTTTTTGTTGGAAATGCGTGTTAGGATATGTATACTCATGTTTTTTGTAAGTGTATTGGTATTGGTATTTATATTTGTTTTAAAGGATATCGGTTTTCATTGACTTTAATAATGATATTGTTGCTGCTGGTATTGATGCTGGTGCTGCTGCTGGTGGTAATGCTATTGTTGATGATAATGTTGCCTTTGATTGTACGCCATTTTTTTTCCTTTCTTTTCTACCAATAATGATGACACTGTCAATGATTGTTATCCATTTTTTCTTTACACCCTCTGTCTCTTCTCCTATCTCTTTAATATTTTTCTTTCCTTTTTTTCCCCCCTCCACGTACATTATCGCCTGCAGTAGTTTGAGTATTTGAAAATTTTATTGTGCGTAAATAACCATATTAGAGCTGCTGTCTTCTTCTTCTTTGTCTTCTTTTATATTCGTCTTTCATTTTTCTGTTTCCTTTACAATGATTTTTATTATCATTTGTTTGGTAATGTTTTTCTTGTTGAAACCTTTTTTGTTTTTAATAATATTTCTCTGATTAAATTAAATTTGCTTAACGTTAAGGAAAATATTAATGTGATCAAACAAGCAAAATATGTTTTTCTCTCTCTCTCTTAGTATATGCGTTATTATCTCTACATATCCAGGGATTTGTTTTAGAAAAGTTTTTTTTTTCATTTCATATTTTAATATACGTTACGTTACGATATGCATGTTTTAGAGAGTCAAGCATATGGAAAATTTAATTGGTGTAAAAAGCATAGATAATGGCTTTTAAACATGTTTTGTTAGAAAACATATTTCATTTAGGGAAAATTCAATTTATTTTTAAATTGACGAAAATTTGATTGAAGTAGAGAACAAAAAATAAGTAAAATTTATAAACATTTTTCAGCCTTAAGACAGGCTATCGTTTTATAAAAACATCATTATATCATCATTATATCTTTAATTGAATCACAAATAACATACAGAGTTCAAAGGCCAAGCATACTAAATTGTATTACATTTATAAGCCAATACTCTCTTTTTATTTTGACATTCTACTATAAACTTCCCTATAAATTATTGAGAAAATTTGCCCCTCGAAAGTCATGCATATAAAAAGAATTTTACCTAGTCCCATTGGATCAGCCGTCTTAGCTACTTAGTTGGTTCTTACAATTCTTTAGTCAGTCCTACATTCTAGCCTCTTACACCACACATCCTGTGTGTATTTGTTATTTCCATGAGAGTCGGAATCTTAAATTTAATGCCGTTGGGTTAGAAGGACGTTTTATGGCAAATTTTAGTTTCTAGATAGACTACTGACAAAAAGTCATTGAGAGAAATATTTCCCTTGACATTTCATTTTATTTGGGATGCCGCAGCTGGGGTATAAACTACAGGCTTTTACCTTATAAACTTCCAGCTACTCATACATACATACATAATTGGCCATTATAACTCTTCAGTCAGGATTACGACCTAGCTTCTCACATCACTTATGTTGTGTGCGTTAATTTTTTATTTGAGTGGCGGGACCTACAGTTTAAAGTCGACTCCGAACGACAGATTTTTGAGAAGCTTTTCATGGCAATTTTTACTCTCAGAGTCTTTGCCAGAAATCTGCTGAGAGGGAGTCACCGAAGAAATGTTTTTCGTTTTGATGTCTGACCTGGCCTTTTGTCTAATAAGCCAACACACTACCCACTAGACCACGGCGACTTCCAGCTACTCACAAGACTTATATTGTGTGTACATAGCTGCCAGATTTTACGATTTATCGTTATTTTGATGATTTGAGATTCAAAAATATCATTTTGATGACATGACGAATTATACCCTTATTTTGATGATTTTTTGGAATTAAAAAATTTACATCATTTTCTTTACTTTAGTACATTAAAGGCTTCCTTAAGCTTTGTATAACAAAGTGTAAAGTATTATATTTTGAAGTTATTTTAAAATACATGTGATGATTTTTCTGAATTGTATACCCTTTTAATCCCTTAAAAGCCAAAAAATTATATCCTGCTGCACGAAGGTAGTTCCACATATAAATAGTCCCACTAAAGAGCGAATTTTGTGTGCGATCCACTAGCCAATCGACCACTTACGAATGTGCTCGGTGAGAAAGGCTAGTGTTACATAGGAATACATGATTCTCGTAAACAAATCCCTTATTTCGCTCGAGCAATATCCATTACACATAGCAACGATGCTCCAACAAATCAATGAAGTTGGACAAACTATCGTGATTATCGAGCTCCTACGGCCGAGAATCATAGAGAAACCACAAAATAGACTTTAAAGGCCTACTTATACATGAGATACTTACTTAATTGGCCATAACAACCCGATTAACGGATTTCGGCCTGCCGCAACACATCCTTCCAGGCGCCTCTGCTTCTTGCGCTTATACGCCAATTGGTCACACCAATCGATGACAGGGCTTTCTCGATTTGGTCCTTCCAACGGGTACATGGTCGTCCTCTTCGCCGACTTCAGCAGATCCACGTCTCGCCGGAGCATCCTCCTCCATTCGAACGACATGGCCGAGCTAGCGCAGCCGCTGGATATTAATACGCTGTACAACGTCCATGTCGTTGAGGAGCTCATACAGCTCACTGTTGTATCGGATGCGAAAATCATCGCCAACTCGCACTGGACCGAAGATTTTACGTAGGACTTTTCTCTCGAATACTCTCAAGGCAGCTGCATCAGTTCTTAATAGGGTCCATGCTTCTGCGCCATAAAGAAGCACGGGTAGGATGAGCGTCTTGTAGAGTATCAGTTTTGTCTTGCGAGAGAGGTTTCTGCTACTCAATTGCCTATTGAGACTATAATAGCACCTGTTGGCAAGAGTAATCTTGCGCTTGATCTCCAGACTGACATCATTTTCGGTGGTAACGGCGGAGCCAAGGTAAATGAATTCCTTGCCTGTATCAAAAGTATAGTTATCGGCCGTAATCTGAGGATCAAAATGCCGCACGACTCTACTTGTCGACAACATATACTTCGTTTTGCCCTCATTTACTGCCAAACCCATCTTCTTAGACTATCGTTCAATAGCACTAAAGTCAGCAGTGACATCTCGTTTGGTACGCTCTATGATATCGATGTCGTCAGCGTACGCAAGCAACTGGACACTTTTTTGAAAAACCAGTGCCATTGCGATGCACTCTCGCCTTTCGTAGAACACTCTCCATGACGAAGTTGAAGAGGTCGCCATGTCTAAAACATCGCTCAGTATCAAAAGGTTTGGAGAGGTCCATTCTTACCTTGACGGAGCTGCAGGAATTGCCTGCATTGTCTTATCAGCTGCATTGTCTTATCAGCTTCGCAGGTACACCGAGCTCAGATATTGCGGCAAAAATACGATCTCTTATGGGGCTATCGAAAGCAGCCTTATAGTCGACAAAAAGATGGTGTGTGTCGACTTGATTTTCGTGGGTCTTTTCCAGGATTTGGCGTAGTGTGAAGATCTGGTCGATGGTGGACCTGCCAGGTCTGAAGCCGCACTGATAAGGTCCAATCGGTGTTTTGACGAGTGGCTTCAGTCGTTCACACAATACGCTAAGTTCTAGAGAACATAGCACTGAATTTTCCCATATTTGAATTTGCCCATAATGCCAAGATTTTCTAATTCCCTAGTATTTACATCACTCATAGGAATAGTTGATGTAAGATTATCGCTACTTAACATTGACTTTAGAAAACGTTTCAATTTATTTATTTCTGATGATCTTATTACGATTTGAGTGAACGTCTTTGACGATTTTGAGGATTTTTTTTCAAATATTTGACGATTTGATTGTTCATCTAGCACCTATGTGTGTGTGTTTATTTAATCCAGGCGAAACCTACGTTTGAATTCAGACAAGTTTAAAAAAATTTGCAGGGCAGTTATAGTTTCTGAAAGGACTGCTGATAGGCAGTCACATTTAATTTTTTCGATATGTCTGGCGTAGTGTATGCACCGCGTTATTCCACATACTAGGCTATGACGACTTCATTATAAATTCTCATAATTTCCAAACACTTTCGCTACTACGGGTACCATCTTAGGCTACCTAGTCAAGTGGATTGAGATTCTCATGAACGTTACGGTCTAAATTCGTTAGAGAGTGTCGCCATTGTCTCAATGATCTCTCTGGACACTTCAGTGTTTCACTTATCTAAGTTCCTTTGCACAGCAACTTTTTAGGTAACTGTAGGACAAATGAACTCGCCAGAGTTGGGACTGTTTTTTCCGGATCCTTCGATAATCGAATTAGGTGTGCTATTTACCTTGGTTAAATTAGCCATTAGGTAAAAATTCTTCCAGGACATTAACCTATCCAAGGTCAACGAGGAATCTTGCTCTCCCTAGGCTCACGAAGTAAATTTTTATGTTACACAGATGCTATCGGGCCACGGATATTTTAGGAAATATCTCAACAGAATGGGCAAGACCACCTCGCCTTATTGCCTTTACGAAGAAGAGGAGGTAGTAGATGACGCGGAACACACTATCTTCGAATGTGCACGCTGGCAGAGCTATCGCTCTGCACTGACGTCGATGATCGGAACGATAACGGCCGCTAACATTGTCGGGGTTATGATTGCGAGCAGAGAGAATTGGGCATCAGCGGCGAATTATGTGGAGCGTATTCTGAGACTGAAGAAGAGAAATCTGGAGGCTACGGAGCAGGCGGCCACGCCGGCATAGATGGCACCAGCTCACGTGTCAAACGAGGTCCCAGTCGGGAGCTTGGACGGAAGGAATAGTGGAGACAATTAGAAGTCTCCCCAACCTTCATTACGCAGTCCGGACGCGGATGTGAGCATGAAGGCGGCCAAAGGGCCAAAAAGGACTCCACTCCGAAGTAATACCACCGTAGTTCCGGAGTGGACACTACAGTCCACGGTACAAGGTGTGGATTTAGTGGGTGAGGGCCCCACACACGGAGGACATGACGACTTCCTCTATGGTGCGGTTAGGTACATTTGCCCCTCCTCGGCGTAAAAAAAAAAAAAAAAAAAAAAAAAAAAAAAAAAAAAAAAAAAATAGGCTCACGATGAATAGAAGGCGGCGTATCAATCAACAATTCAAGATTGATTGATTACAATCTTATCTAGATCACAATAGATATGCTTGTAGACCATTGCGTTATGGTTAGACAAGCGAAATGACTGCAGCTGCTATAAAATTATTTTAGATGTGGTTATGGATCTGCTATTCTCCACTTGCTTTCGCAATGCTCATTTCTTAGAAAGTGCAGATTTTGGTTACATGTCTCTCTATTTCAGTGTTATCATACATATCACATCAAGGATCGTTATAGCCCCTGCTATGACCAACTTCTCCTACAAGTATGGCGAAATTCGATAAGTAAAGTATTTACCTGTCGGCCGCTATGCGTGCTCAAATGGTTGGTAATGAAAGCAACTGCTTCAACCTCCTCTAATCTAACACAATTATCTTATTTTCAGCTTAGCGGTGTTATCAACCATATCACATCAAGGATATTTATAGCCCCTGCTATGACCAACTTCTCCAATAAGTATGGTGAAATTCGGTAAGTACAATACTTATGTGTGGCCTCTATGCGTGCTCCAATTTTGTTTTTCTGGTATAAAAAGGCCTCTGGAATACAGTAACATGTTCTAGGCGGTATTTATTAGTAGTAAATATTTACAGAAGAGACGTTTCTCTACTTTTTGATAGCTAGGTTGACAGTTGCCTAGCTTCTAATGTAATGAACTCAAATACGGTGTGTTGCTATTGCAAACTCTGCTTGAGATTTGATATTATATGGAGGCAGCCAATCTTTTTTAACTTTCTCTTTAAGCAATGAATCATTATGCTGAGAATACTTATTTAAGAATTACAATACAATTACAAATTATATTATAATCATATACGAGCTGAGTAACTTCAACCATATGCCCGGTGTAGTGTCACAGACCAGAGCCTCTGGTGGGAATCGAACCCACGACCCTCACGCTAATAGTCTAGCACACTACCCACTAGACTACCAGGGCGCTCAGGTTGAGAATACTTTATTATATGAAATATGCGGATACACGCTAAGCTAGCTTCTCACACTTCTCGTTTTGTGTGTGTTAATTTTTATACATGAGTGGCGGGACATACAGTTTAAAGACTGCTCCAAATTACAGATTTTTTGAGAAGCTTTTCATGACAATTTTTATTCACAGAGTTTTTTCCTAGAAATCTGCTAAGAGGAGGTGTGACCTGGGATTCGAATACGAGTCCTTCGTCTAGACCACGGCGATTTCAAGCTGTATGCGATAGAAATTGTTCATTAGCAAGCCACATGAAGCTTCACACCATATGGGTAACGGAATACTTCAGTTCTTGTTAAATGTAGACCGAATGAATGAATCGCACTCTCCAATGTGTTTTTCACTTTGGGAAACCCTTTAAAGAACTTCGTTAAAGTTATCGAATTCATTAACATCTAATGTGCGGCTTCTGATATTGCTAGAATATCTCGAAAAATCTGGGCAAAAAAGCAAAAGCTTTGCTTAAACTCTAAATGATAGAAGGTATCCTTCTGTTACTCCAGAATTTTCTTACCACAAAGCATAGCCTTTAAATTTAAGATTTGCTTGCATTTAATTTCGACAATAAAATCTTCAAAACAAAAGAAACTATTTTCAAGATTCCTTTACTTTAATTTTACAAACTCCACTAACACTTTACAAAAAAACAAAAAAAAAACTCCTTCAAAAACTATTGTGGAAAAAGCCGAACAAGAGAAGAACTAAAAAAGACTGAAGATAAACGTTGTTCAGTGGGGCACATTTATTTTCGTCTAAACTTTCAACACTTGAGCTGAATTCAAAGAAAAAAACAAAAGGAATAGCAATAGCAAACGGCTGCTGTCTATTTTAGCAAAGTAGAGGGTAGACGAAACATAGCAAACGCCTACCAACATACATCAACACTTAAATGCCTCAGTAGGCTTGTCACGGAGTACACAAAAAAAGAAAACTTATAGTAAAGCCTACGACAACTAAAAACTAAATACGGAGAGGTCTGATGACAATATTTCTAAGCAAACAAAAAAAAGGGCTTTCAATAGAAAAAAAAAGGGAAAATGAAGGGGAAAAAAAATTGAAAACAAAAAGATAAGAAACGCACAGAAAAAATCCCAAACACTTGAGTAAAGTTTTCTAATGGTTATGGTGATGGAGAAGCATCAGTATGGTGTAGTATTGCTGATGGCATACACTCGTAGTTTGATGGTTGAGTAAAGGACTTAGCGAATGAACCAAATTGTACGCTTAACTTTCACAAAAAGTTTTGAAACCAACACTAGCAGTTACAATATCTTAAAGGTCCGTATGTCTATAGCAAAATGCCTGCCTGCCTGCCTGTATGACTGCGTATGACAGTATATGTGGCCAACACTTTTTCAAATACTTCTATGGCTGGGAATGAAAGGAAAAACCAAACATCATAATAAAAACAACATTGAAAGATTGGAAAAGACAAAAAAGTTAAAAAGAGATATTAAGCTTTATAGGGTTTCTCCTACAATTTATATTTGCTGTTTGTGTTGTTGTTGTTGTTATCGTTGTTGATATTATTGCTATTGCTGTCATTTTTTTGTCATTCCCTTTCTAAAGCATTCTAAATGTACTTTCAATTTTTCTTTTTTCTCCCAACTTCATTTCTTTCAACTGACATTTTATTTTTTTTTTTCATTCTTTTCATTTTCCTTCTTGTCTCTTTTTCTTTTCGCTTCTTACCCGCGTCATTTTACTTAAGCTATACATACGTTATGATTCTTAGAAAACGATAGACAGACCCATATTTTACTTCACACACACACCGACAACCATCATATACAGTTGTGTTCAAAATAATAGGAGTGCGTTTCATTTAAAAGACAAGCATACTAAATTGTATTACATTCATTAACCGATACTCTCTTTATTATGGCAATCTACACTACACACTTCCCTATAAATGAATGAGAAGATTTGAAAGAAATATTTCCTAGTCCCATTAGATCAGACGTCTTACCTACTTAGTTGGTTTTTACAATTCTTTACTCAGTCCTACAACCTAGTTTCTTACACCACACATCGTGTGTGTTTTTGTTATTTCGGAATCTCAAATTTAATGCCGATAGGTTAGAAGGACGTTTTATGGCAAATTTTAGTTTCTAGGTAGACTATTGACAAAAAGTCAGAGATCAGCAATAAGTATTCAAAACGATGAGTAGATTCGAGTTGTACTTATAATTTCAAATACTTATACGCATTCATACTTATTTTGTTATCATACTCATACTACTCATACTCAAAGTTAGAAGTACTTGTCGTACGCATGATGTTATTGACTTCGACTAGCCTCTACTTAACCTTTACACGAAGCACAAAATAATTATGATTCGCTTACGAGCACTGCAATACTCACAAGAAGATTGTGTGTATGCTTTGCTTGTTGTCTTTATCTTTCCTTTCTTCTTTACAAAGGCTGTAAATTTTGTTAAATGATTCGAATCACTCGAATTATTTATAATTATTATAAGTATTTTTCAAAATTTATGAATCAGAATGAGTAGACGACGTATGAATGAAACATATTTCGAATGTTCTGAGTTTAATGTCAACGTTGTACTCATACTCATTGCTACTTATACTTATAAATCAATGTTGTAGTGAGTACGAATGAATCAGGGTAGTTGAATTCTAATTCTGTTGATTCATTCATATTTAACTATAAAAACAAAAACAAAAAATATTTCATGTAAATAAAGTTTTCTTTCAAAATTAATTGTTCAAAATAATAAGAGCATTAGCACACAACCTAATAATTTTTAAACAAAAGGCTTAAAAGCTTCAAATTATCTTATAATAGCTTAGCTATTTTAGTATTTGATTGAATAACCCTTGTTTTTAATGACTTCAGCTTATCTACGAGGCATTGAGTCAATAAGATCTTGGCATCTGTTTAAAGGAATTTGATGCCACGCATCTGCGCTCTGTAATACATAGTTCTTCTGCATTTGAAGGTTGTTTCTCTGCACAATACTTTTTAGCATCTCCCCATAGATGTTCTATGGGATTAAGGTCAGGAGACTGAGCTGGCCACGCTATAACCTTTACCTTATTAACCCAAAACCACTCATTTGCCAATTTACTGGTGGGTTTCGTGTCATTATCTTGTTGGAATAACCATTTTAGAGGCGTGAAATATGGTAACATCACTTCCCTCAAAGTAACGACATAGACATTCCTATGCATTATGTATCCAATTGGCTGTATTGGGACTACGACATTATATGAAAAGCTTCCCCATATCATTAGTTTTGCACCACCATGTTTAGCTGTCTTTTGTCTATACTACGGAGCTTTATATTTAGTGTTGGTCAGACGTCTAACATATTGTCTAGACCCAGTGCCACCAAATAAAATAATTTTACTTTCATTGGTCTACAGTATGTTTCTCCATTTTTATTTTGGCCAATAGATATGTTCTTGGACAAACCTTAAGCGTGCTGCTGCCGGTAATAGCACCTTTCATGGACTTGTTGCAAATAAATTGCTGTCTATCAGTGATCTATGAATAGTAGGGCCACTTACGGCAAGATTCAGATCCTTTTGAAATTTTTTGAAGACCTAGAAGGAAATGTTTTGCTGTATCGTACAATTCGGCGGTCATCGACAGTTAATGATTTGCCCTTGCACCCAAGCGGTTCAGTTTTTTTTTATATTTTAATGCATTTGTGATCATTTGATTGGAGTAACTTAAGATTTCCTTAATTTCTTTATAAGTTTTACCTTTTTTTTTTCGAAGATTTTTAATTAGTTCTCTCTATTCTTTAGTAAAGTGCTTTCGTCCTCCCAATATTACAAATATTTATGGGAATCACTGTAGAAAAAATTTTAATTACATTTTTCCGTACTTGCTGTTCACATTTTTTTAAAATGATGCTCTTGAATGCTCTTTCATATTTTTATTTTTAAAAAAACACTCATAAGCCTATTGTTTTGATCAACTGAAGTCTGGGGCAAACGCAGAAATGCATCAATTTCATCGCGAATATTAAATTTATTACGAGATTCTTTTTTTTGTATTTTATTTCTTACATATCGCAGTAACGACCATTAGAATATATCATGTTCTGCAAATTGGTACAATAAAAATTTTTAACTTTAAAAATATTACATCTCCGATTTTTCTGAACACAGCTGTACATTTATATTGAAAAATTTAATTGCATATGGCGCGTATGATTAATACGGAATCAAACAATATTTAATAATCATACAACACGGTGGATGCCCACAGTAAGTGAACAAACTTAAAAACTGTTGCATACCTTCAGTTGTTAGTAGAAGCATTCAATAGACGTATGGTGCGTATGATTAATATTTAAGGCAATACTTCATAGTCATACGCCATAGTGAGTTATGTTATATGTTTTGCTGTATCGTACAATTCGTTGGTCATTGACAGTTGATGTTTTGCCCTTGCACCCAAGCGGTTCGGTTTTTTTTATATTTTAATGTATTTGTGATCATTTGATGGGAGTAACTTAAGATTTCGTTAATTTCTTTATAAGCTTTGCCTTTTTTTTCAAAGATTTTTAATTAGTTCTATCTTTTCTTCACATCAGTGCGTTCCCTGGCCCACTATTACAAAAATGTGTGGGAATCACGGTAGAAAATGTTTGATGTTTTTAAAAAACACTCATACTCCTATTGTTTTGATCAACTGGAGTTAAGGGCAAACACAGAAACAAATCAATTTCATCGCAAATATTAAAGTTATTACGATATTCTTTTTTTGGATTTTAGTTTCTGCATATCCTTATAACTACCATTAAAATATATCATGTACAATAAAATGTTTAACATTGAAAATATTACATGACGGCACTGCTATTATTTTGAACACAGCTGTACATAAGTGCCAAAAGGACTTACACTCTCTTATATATACACACACACTTACACGGTTACATATTGTAGCAAAATATCTAACAAGGATTTATGCTTATCTCTATATTGTCAGTGTAGCTTTCTTGTCATATACATTTTTGTATATTGGTTTGGAGAACTTTATGTGTCGCTGTGTCGTTATGTATCTGTATATGCGTGTAGTTTTCTTCTTTTGCTTTTTTGCAAGTCTGTCATTCCACTTTATATTTCTCCATTCATATTATTTTCCTTAAAGTTTTCCTTCTCTCTCTCTCTCCCTTTCCCTTGGCCTCTTCTTCTCTTTAGCTGTCCTGTTCTTGTTCTTGTTTATTTTTTTTTCGGAATTTTAACTTTAACTGTAACTGTGTCATCTTCTTTCATTGCTTGACTTTTTTCTCCTTCCCTTCTCGCAATTTTTTGATTCCCAATTTATTCACAATGTCGTCCTCCAGTCGCACAGTGTACTATAGCGTGTAGCGTAGAAGCCATAAAGTAGGGGGTGTTAAGAAATATTTTTGGTTGTTAAATTTTCAACACAACATACATTAGAATATTTAAGAGACTTAAATGTTAATGTTAAGCACTGTAATGATAAGTTTAGATTGTAGTTTTTAAAAAGGCATTCAAATAAATTGCCATTGCCATTGCCACTGTTACTCCCATAAGGGCGTTAGGGGTTTACATATGGCAAAATAAAGTTCTGAAGCAACAGTGAATTCCACACATTATCCTTCACTTCCTTTCGTTGCTTTTAAGGCACAAAAGGGCTGTCACAAGCATTCTCCCCCAGAAATTTTTTTTTATTTTATTGCTTTATATGAACCTCATTAAAGGAATTTCACCAACTCAATAGATGATACATGTATACTGTATAGCAAGTCCAAGGATGATAGCAATTCCTTTTGCCGTTGTTGAGAAACAACCTTCGCTAAGAAAAAAAAACTTCTCCTTCTTCACATCTAAAAAGTTCACCGTGTCGAAACCTGAGCTAGTGCAAACCAGAGATTAGCAATTAATCGTTTTTCCGCTACTCATTGGCACTCATGCAATTTTGAGTGTGAATGAATTAAAAGAATTGAAATTCAACTACTCTGATTTATTCGTACTCGATGCAACATTGATTTATAAGTATAAGTACCAATGAGTATGAGTACAAACATCATCAAACTCACAACATTCGAAATATGTTTGATTCATAGGCCTACTCATTCTGATTCATAAATTTAGAAAAATACTTATAATACTTATAAGTAATTCGAGTGGTTTGAATCATTCATCAAAATTTACAGCCTTTGTTGTTGTTGCATATACAAACAAAGAAGAAAGTAAAGGCAAAGACAACAAGCAAAGCATGCACATACAGTCTACTTGTGAGTATAGTAGTGTTCGTACGCGAATCATACTTATTTTATGCTTCGTGTAAATGTTAAGTAGAGACGAGTCGAAGTCAATACCATCATGAGTATTGTTAAGTATGAATACGACGAGTACTTCCAACTTTGAGTATGAGTAGTATGAGTAAGATATCAAAATAAGTATGAATGCGTATAAGTATCTGAAATTATAAGCATGACTCTAACCTACTCATCGTTTTGAATACTTATTGCTGATCTCTGGTGCAGACCAAAGTATTCATAGGATTAAATGAGATACCTGTACCGTTTCAACATTTTTCCATTTATTTCAATACAGGTATTCCCCCGATGACCAGGCATCTACCTCGGTCATAAGTCGATTAAGTTATAAGTCGAACGGTTATAAGTCGAGGTCTACCTGTACTTTTCGCATCCAAACAAGCGATTAGTGTAAGCAAAGGTACAATACATTTTTAATTAAATTCACCAAAAATTTTGATTTAGAAGATATTAGCGTTGGACTTTCAATTCATTTTCATTACTTTCCATAGATAATGCCAGTAGCTTTCGAATGGAGATCTTCGCAATAGCAAAAATTGCAACAGGACGGCGCTACGTGCCACACAGCCGAAGCTACGCTTGATGTTATGCGCCCTGTTTTTGAAGATCGAATTATCAGCCGCAGAGCTGTTGTCGTTTGGCCACCTCGGAGTTGCGATTTGACACCGTTGGACTATTATTTGTGGGTGCCGTCAAAGATAAGTGTTACGCCGATAAGCCAGAGACAATTGACGCTTTAAAGGACAATACTCGTGAAGCCATTGGTGAAATACAGCTGCACACAATCGATAATGTGCTTAAAAATTGGATCGATCGTGTAGGCTATTGCATGGCCAGCGGAGGCAACTATTTGAATGAAATAATTTTCCATTATTAACCGGAAGGATTGTCCGTTCAAATAAAAAAGAAATTTGATAAAATTTTTAGTAGTTTTTTTAAGCATTTTCAAAAAAAAAAAAAATTATTTGGCGGACCCTTTAGTTCCAACACTGGATAAACTTGGTGACAGTTCATTAGGAACAAGATGTAGCAACGAAGGAGTGATATTTTCAGGTTTGTAGAAGCTTACACTAGGCAATAGGTAGTGTGTCAACCAAAAAATTCTATTGGAATAAGCAACAATAATTCCTCTCTCCAGAAAGAATCGTCAATCTTGTCTTCGAAGATACCAACGGTTATATCGAAATGAATAAAATCATTTCAATCAGACACCACTTGTGGTAGCAGAGAAATTTCCGATGAGTTTTGTAGAACCAAAACGGCATTAATGGGCTAATTTTATCCCCAAAATAAGGGACCTTTCATATGAAAAAACACTACCAATTGTGGAATCATTAGCCACCTAACCGTTGACATTAACTGACTGTAACTGTAAAAGAGGAATACAAAAAAAATACAATAATTGCCTCCTCATGCCTATTTCGCATATGTTTACCCCCCTTTTTTGATTACCCATTATCCTGATTTAGTTAAGTATCTTTGAGATTTCATAACAAATTGAACTACAACAACTAAGTTTTGTTTTTGATAACTTCGTGTCACTTGGTATTCTACTGTTCTTGCTTGTTGCAAAGTTTTTTACGTATGTATGTACGTTGCCTGTGTTTACTTATTTATTTGCCAAGTGGCTTATGATATCTTTTCAGCTTTTCTGAAAAGTTTTTACAAAAGTTTCAAATAAACTTTCATTTTTCCTTTGACACATATTGAGTAATACAGAGACAGGGGGAGGGGAAGAAATACACATTCAGATCAGATTGAAATCCTTGCATATGAGGGTATGTAATAGAGATACAAAAGTATGTAGTAATACATCAATATAAAGCGATACAACGATATTTAAATGATTTTTGTGTTAAATAAATGGCAAAGTAAGTATTAGATGAGGGTTTAACCCATTAACGCCTGACCCCAGAATCCGTGGTCCGATTTCGGTGAAATTTGACACAAACGGTATTTGGAGTATTTGTATTGATACGAATATTTTTATTTATTTTTCAGTGTCTTGGGGGGCCTCTGTAGGCCATGGGTATTTTTCTATCCACTTCGGCATAAGAGTGTTCTAAAATACAATTTTTTTTCTCTTTGTTATATGGCGGCTAGACGTCATAGTCAAGCTATTTTTGAGAGTTTTATTGAAAATATACAATAATTAGATGATCCGTGCGAATATTTCACACCGTTAGTTGTCATCGTCATAGCAAAAGTAACTTTCACAGGGAATTGTTTTCGTGTCATTCGGAAGGCACATTTGGATCAGAAGGTGTAAGGTTGATTCGGGATATGAGTACAGTTTTATTTTTAATTTTTGCTGATATGTGCTCTCCCAAGTTTGTTACAATTAGCCTGGTACCATTTTTATTAATCCGTATTACTACACTTCATAAAACAAACAATGTCATGACAATAACGACATTACCAAAATGGCTTTTACAACTTTATATATTATAATGTGAGATAGCATTACAATTAAGCGACCCTATTTATCGCACTTGATCTAACAACTACTGCAAAGTATTGCCAACACAGCTTTTTACAACTTAATATGGCTATTATATATAACTGAGTTAGTAATAAATGGCATTATAGTAAATAGCGGTATTGCCAGAATGGATTTTAATACATACTATATTATGTAGAACTGCATTACTATTAAGCGACCCTGTATTACCACACTTGAATAAAAACATATAACCATACTGACAACAGTATTATCATGCAGTTCTATGTAAAACAAAATTTTAACAATGAAAATATTAATTTTTCAATTTCTAATTATTTTTCGTCATTAGTGTTAGATATAAGCTTAAAAATGAGATATCATTCATTTAATTTGATGCGGTGGAATGGGAGATATTTGCAACCGACAAAAAAAATGAGCTTTAGTGCTAGCTTCTTGCAACATAGATGTTGTGTGTTTTAATGTTATACATGAGTGGTGGGACCTACAGTCGATTTTGGACTACAAATTTTTTTAAGAAACTTTTCATGTCATTTTTTATTTAAACTTAGATTTTTCGCCCGAAATCTGCTGAGACTAGGCTGCTGAAGAAATGTCTTCTCATGATAATACTATGCCGTTCTATATAAAATATAATTTTTATGAAATGATAATATTAATTTTTCAATTTCTAATTATTTTTCGCCATTAGTGTCAAATATAAGCTTTAAAATGAGATATAATTCATTAAATTTGATGCGATGGTATGGGAGATATTTGCAACCGACAAAAAAAGTGGGTTAGAAATAATATAAATGATGATAATCTTGACAAGAATGAAAAAATTTCTAAAATTACTCCATTAAATAATGCACTGAATAAAAAATTCATGCCATTTGGCATAGTTTCTCATAGTGTTTCTGTGGATGAACAGATGATAGCATATTATGGTCGCCATTTAGCTACAAATAATGGGTGTTGGCTTCTATGACAGGATATTGTTATTTTTTTTATCCCATATGCTAGAGTTTCTGCTAAAAATAATGCTGACTACGGCCTTAGAGAAAACGTGGTACTACGTCTATTAGAGAATATTTCAGATCCAAGTCAATATAATGTTACATTAACAATTATCGTACGCGAGTCGGCAGAAAAAAGTGGTATTGGCCATTACTCACTACCGATATTGACGCAGCTATGGTAAATGCATGGAAACTATTCTGCTTGTGCAGTTGATGTGAAGGTTTGCCACCTATGAGCGAACTCGATTTTCGAGTTAGAGTTGTTGAAGCGTTGGTAAAAATCGTAAAAATCGACGCCGTGATGGAAAAGTTTTCAGAAATGCGCAGCAAGTAGCAAAACACACTTACTTATTTGACCACATGATTGATAAAATTGAAAATCGCGGTCGCTGTGGTGGGAAAATAGAGTACGGTTGTGCAAAATATAGATTGAATGTGCATCCAAGGCATTTTTTCACAATTTCATGATTTGAAATGATTTGAAGTTTCTATTTGAAATTCATTTTTAAAAGTTTTATGAAAAATATTTCATAGCAATGCCTAAGTGGGTATTTTTATAACCCTGCCATTTAATCGCACCTATGCTTAGGTAAGTAGACCAATTCAAGTGAAATTATTTTTATCGGGTAGAAGACAAATAATATTACATGGCATCTCAAGGTTTTTCTGATAATGTCATCCACCCATAGTCCTTAGAAGTTCCTTCCTCAAAATTTTGATTTTGAAAAATTCGTGATCTTTAACCTTTCTTCTGGCTACCAAAATATGTGAATATCATGCCTTACAAATTTTTTTTTAAATCGTTCTGAAGCTTCTTTTTTCGTTCTTAAGGAAAATTTTGGGCTCTAGTGTAATTTCATCAATTTTAAAAATTTTTGAAAAAAACTTCTTTTTTTGGTTAGTTTTCTACCTGTTCGGCGTTAATGGGTTAACTTAGTATCTTTAAAGTACAGAAAAGTATGCTTAAGCATAACCCTATATTTTTTATGGAACTTACCTCTATTTTATTATCATCCAATTCCAATTCCGTTAGACTCCATAGTTCAGCAAATACAGTATCGCCAATAAAGTTAATATTGTTGTTCGTTAGCTTCAAAACATTCAAATTACCCAGACCTTTAAATATTTCACTGGTCAGAACGGAGATTTGATTGTGGGCCAAATTCAAGTAAATCAAACGCACCAATTCAGAAAATAGGCCTTCATGTAAATTCGAAATATTATTGTTATTCATGCTCAGCTTCTCGCACAAAGGCAGATTACGAAAGGCCTTACGATCAATTTCGAATATTTGATTGTGTTCCAAATTCAAATCCCTTAAACGTATGTGATTGGCAAAGGCTTCCTGATCCAAAGCCATTATTTGATTATTTGTCATGACAATGCGTTCCAATTGATGTAAATTGGCAAAAGCATAACTGCGTACAATTTCCACTTGGGAGTATTCAATCGTAATGCTGGTTAGATTATCTAAAGGCTTTAGTATATGAGTGGGTATATAATCCAAGCGGCCATGATTTTGTATGACAAATTTCAAATCTCTTAAACGGGGCTGCTGGTAAAATCTTGTCCAGGTGGTATCGTTTTGTAAGAGGCCATCCGAGAATACCCAACATTCGGCTTTCTGTACGGGTACATGATTTTCATCGGGTGTGCAATAGCACATCAATTTCATATCACGCCTTCGTACACAAAAGCCAGTCTCATCGATGGGCCCTTTGTACGGTAACGAGGATGATGATGATACCGCATATGCTGATGAGGCCACTGAGGAGGGTATGGACGAACCATAGCTATTGTACTGATTGGAGGCGGTGGATGAGGAAATGCGTTCACTACGTCTTCGGCCATCTTTATCACGGGACCGTGAGGCCACCGCATCGATGGATGTCAAGCAGATAAGCAGCAGCATTACAAGAGGCTTAAAAGCCTGACAATTTAAATGTAACGTTAACATGTTTTTTTTTGTTCTGTTTTGGATTTTCTTTTTCCTACAATTTGTCGTAACGTAAGATATTGAATTGCAAGTGTTTTTTAAGCTGTAAAGATAGAAAGAAGGGAAGAAAATTATTTTTATTATGTTCCGTATGATAAGTAATTAATTAAGTTACTTTGTTTACTGGGAATGTTCAAAATCTCAATTATTTATTACAAATATTTTATTGTCATTTACATAAAATCTTGGAATTTCGACAGCCTTAGACTAAGTCTTACATTTTTATGGTTACCCAACAACATATGTATGTTCAACTGATTTATTTAATAGGCCAATGGATTTGAAAAAAGGAAAATCATTGCCTTTAAGATAACACACACAAAATATTTGGCCATAAAAATACAAATACAATCTTTAAATACAAAAAGCCTTAGACAAAAGCCATAAAAAAACACACAAAAAAAGGAGACCTTGGAAGGAGTTACGTATAAAAAGCAAATTGTTAGGATAATAATATTTATGGACTCTTTTATTGTCATCATATAATAGCATAGGAGCTCTTTGGAAATACTGTAGAATTAGTTTCATTAATTAAAGTTTTATAGCCTGAACGTTACAACCTTTTTCCCCTTCCTTAAAATAGTTTTTTTTTTTGCTTTAATTATGTCGTATATAACAATAATCCTTAGCCCTTAATTAAAAGGGAGTTAATAGTCCTTAACGTAACCTTTATTGGTTGCTGATAAAAAAAACAAGAAAAAATTTTACCAAAAATATCTTGAACATAAACAGCTTGAATTTTCATTTATGAACTTAGTTAAGGTTGCAGGATTGGCATAATTAACGTGGTGGTTGAAGGTTGTTGATCCCGCCATGATCTAGTAGATAGCCTGTAGACTTATTATACGTAAGGCCATGGTTCCAGCCTAGGTTAGGTTAGGTTAGGTTTGAGGACGTGCACCTGTCGGTCAAGACAAGCACAGTACCCGGAGGTCGAAATTGACCCATTATACATTGTCCTTAGGGGAGGAAGGAAATGGAGGATATAGGAATGTAGGGAAGGGGAAGAAGGGGAACAATATGGAAAAAAAATATTTCTTTACTCTCACTTGTCTTCTGGCAAAAGGTGTAAGAGTAAATAAAATTACCTACAGCTGATGAGCTTGCTAAAGCAAGTACACTCCTTCCGGAAACTCTCGTCAATCGAATTGCATATGCCCAAACCTCAATTAAATTGGTCATTAGGCAAAAATTTTTCCTGACACCAACCTATCCTGGTGAAATAGGGAATCTTGCTCAATTGCCAGACTCAATTGGCCCGTAGCAAACAAGTACTCAAACTCGATCGCAAACTCATCTTATGCTCACCAGTCAATGCGTTATGGAAAGACATGCGAAAAGACTACTGCTACGGTTGTGATTCTGTTGAAGAAGAGGCAACTGTTATCCAATTTCTTTGTCAAACAAACAAGTATTCAAATTCGATCGCGAACTCATCTTATGCCTACCAGTCAATGCGTTATGGTAAGATATGCGAACAGACTACTGCTGAAATTGAGGTTCTGTTGAAGAAGAGGCAACTGTTATTCACTTTCTTTGTCAATGTCCACTTCACGTGCTCCGCGGTAGGAATATCATCCATTGATATCAAGCAATGGCAAAAAACGTTCAGCTGTTATCTAACTTAGGGGAGTCGTGCTCGGTGAAGTCTGGTTAGTGCACTTACCCATGCTACCAAACGCAAATCGATGCAAATCGATGGTAGAAAGTGCGATGTAGCAACACCGTTTTTCTGAAATCACATTTTTGTTCAGATACATGTCGTTCAGTTGAGACTACAAAAATTCTATTATTATACCACTACAATTTCGACGTCATCTTTGAAAAGTAAGACCCAAGAAAAATTTATACCTGACAGACTGCGTGGATTGCATAAGCATTTTATGATACCCAAATCCGATAATTACGCATATTCACTAATTCATTCATCATTTCATCGAAGGAGACGACTTATTTTTAAAAATTGCCATTGGCTTCACTATACTCCATTACCTACGGAAGGAATTGTTATTGCTTTCCATTATCTATTGGTTTGACCTACAAAGTTAGCGGAAAAATTTCTAGTGAAGAACTTTGTGTTGAAAATTAAGCTGTCCGTCTTATATTCGAATTTACCCTAATTTACAGTAGCAATAGCTCATCCGAGGATTATTGTCTTTTCTGTAAATATTTTCTTTGTTCTTCCAATCATTGTCACATTACGTGCACTTTCTTAACTGAAAATTCTTGGAAGTTAGCAAGTGGTGGCAATTAGAATACTTTGTTCATTTACAAAGTGCCAGAATCTTACCTATGGATCCAGTATGTTAATTAAGATCGGTTTATGGTCTAGTTGGTAGTGTGTTGGCTTATTAGACGAAAGGCCCGGGTTCGTATCCCAGGTCAGACATCAAAACGAAAAATATTTCTTCGGCGACTTCCTCTCAGCAGATTTCTGGCAAAGACTCTGAGAGTAAAAATTGCCATGAAAAGCTTCTCAAAAATCTGTCTTTCGGAGTCGATTTTAAAACTGTAGGTCACGCCACTCATGTATAAAATTAACACACACAACATAAGTGGTGTGAGAAGCTAGGTCGTTATCCTGACTGAAGGGTTGTAATGGCCAATTATGTATGTATGTTATGGAAAAAGAAACTTAAGGACAAACGTATGCATTTGATTCATTAAACATCAATAAAATAGACGATTAAAAATTAGAAGTTTGAAACGCCTATCTCATCAGGTCAAAAATTTAAAATGATCCGTAGTTTGTATTCTAAGTACGATCTACTTACGATGATCTAAACGAATATTAGTCACATGAGGCGAAATCTGTACTATAAATCTGTACTAAATAGCTGTTCAAGAATTGTCTGTTAAAGTCTAATGGATTCATATAACTTCATATTTTACGGTTCTTTATCTACGTGCAATTAAAGTCTGATCAGACACCAAACAATTGTCCAGTATTAATGGCTTATGCGAAAGCCTTCTGGAACCATGGACATCTGTATTTAGCTTTGACGTTGACAAGTCACTGTAGTCAAATCGGTACTGTTTCAGCTTATGAGACATGAGTTCACGATTTAAAACCCTGGTTAAACATCTCGGTACCCCTACTCTTGTATAAAAATAACACGCACAACATCAATGATATGGGATATATAATCCTAACTATATGCTTGTAATGATGAATTATGTTATGTACAGTCGAACTTCTATAATTTGTACTTCTTTTATTTATTTATTTATTTATTTATTTTAATTTGTACTTTCTTTTTTTATTTGAATTTTCCATCAGTTGAAGCACAGCAACAGCATCTTGGAGAAAATTCTATCAGGTTTTGCATCTCTAACTTTTTGAAGTTTTTTTTCTGTAAAATAGTGATTCAATTTATAGAAGTTCGACTGTAGTTTGATTTCCAGCGTTGTAATTTATCTTAATCCAACAATTTTGCAATACTTGGGGATATAAAAATGGTCTGCGTTTATTCCGTTCTATTGGTATTTCTGACATATGTACATAGCCGTCTGTAACAGATTTTTGGCCGGTGTTTTTTAGCATGAGCTCATTAGACCTAGATAACTCTATGCTAAATAGTAATTCTATAAATATCGCTTATATTTCATGTGACCCTCAGTTTGCTAGAATTGAAGTTAAAAGTTTTTATTCATTAAAGAATTTCAAGGCAGACATTTGTTTTTCTTTTCATGTAATTACAAGCCGAATAATATAAACAATATACCACAGACTATATTACAAGAAAATAAAATAAAATATTTATATTCGTACATCATAGTTAGAAGGTACGGCTGCCATAACGAGCATTTTCCATGAGTTGTGTAAAAATTCATATCTTCATGATGCACAACAGAAAATAGAAGGAGAATATGAATGTATACCTCACTACATAGTGTACAATACCCAGCCAGCAATTTTGAAAATTTTTAATCAAATTCGAGTGTTTTTTGATTCTTCTGCGCGATTAAAAAGTTCGAATATGCGCTCATTTTCTAATCATAAAAGACTCTTTCGTTGTAAGAAAAAAAGTGACTACGAGCGACTCTTCTTAAAAAGTCACTTATGAATCATTTTCTATATTATTTTAGAATAGTTTTCGACTCTTTTTCTAGTAGCTTAATAATCATTCTCAAATCACTTTCTGATCATTTATTAGTCTTATTTACCTTTGCTAATGATTCTTTTTCGAATCGTCTTTCAGTCATCGTTTAATCGCATACGAGTCTTTTATGAGTACTTTTATTGTTATTTATGATTCATGTTCGTATTAGTTTGAACTCGTTTTTATGTCATTTATGATTAAAATTTCAGTCATTTATTCGTCGTACTTATAATTCTATTTTACTTTCTTCAAGAGTTTTTATTAGGTTTACTGAGTTCTACGTTTACACTACAGCGATTTCAAAAATCAAACCCCTGCATGATCTGTTTTTCAATCTTCAGTATAAGTCACATTTTAAACGTCTGGATGATTAATTTCCGAATGCAATACAATTTTTTGTTGTATTTTAAATCGAACTCATTTTACTTATTGCTGCGAATCATTTTTGAGTCCTTTTTTAATCGTGTAACTGAATAATAAGTTTTTGATCATCAAAAGTACTCGAAAAAGACTCAGCAAGGTGATTTTTATAAAAACAATCTTCCAAATGCTAGCTGGGATTGTATTCAATATTTATTTAATATTTAAATTTTAAGTAATTTTTTCGTGAGTGTGTATGTCCTTATGTTTTTTATAAAAAAAAGTTATTTTAAAAAAATATTTTTCTCTCACTTCGTACAATTTTCCCATGTTGATGACAATTACAATCATGTTGACAAGAACAATGTGTGAATGTTTTATTGACTTGAATGTGTGTTTTTTTTCCCCCACCCAGCCATACCCACCAGCCGCCAAGGATACCAAGAAAAAAAATTGCTTAAATAAGCCTATTTACATAAATACAGTGTGCCGGAAAAGTAAATACACATACATACACTGTAAGTAAACAAAGAATTACTTGCTTAAGCTTAGGAATAAAGACAATTGTCCGAAAATTCTCTAAGAAATCTTAAGAAATGTTACTGAAAGTTTACTTTTCCTCCGTACTGTTAGGTAAAAAACGTGTTCAGCAATATCCGTAGGAATTAAGTAACGTAAAACACTTGCTTGTTTGTTTGCTTGTTTATTTGTTTATCGAAGAAGAGGAAAACAGCAAAGAAAGAGGGAGTGAGAGAGTAACAGAGAGAGAGAGAGAGAGAGAGAAGAAATAAAGGAATTAAACAAAAATTATAAGAAAATTTTTTCCGAATTTATTTTCTCCTTTAATACGCATGACTGCTTGCATATGTTGCCAAGTACCACACACAGATTTTATGTGTGTGCGTGTGTGTGATCCAATAAAAATTTATATCAAGGAAAACTTTATTTCACTTTTCCACTTCCAGTTTGCCGATGAATCAATGTGTTAAGGAAATTTTTATCATCCATCATACGTACATGCATGCCCTATATACATACGTTGGCAATTTGTATGTAATAAAATTTGTTTTTCTTTTATGAATACAATCTGCCATAAAAATGATTTCCATGGTATTGTTAAAGCAGATATGTTGCCCTACTTTCGGTATAAGGCTTGGACGAATTGGTTTCTTGCATCATAGATAGCGTTGAATTGTTTGCAGGATGGCTGATATGTATTGCAACCAACTTCAGGTTGTTATCATTTGTAAACCGCTCGTCTGACAGCTGACAGATTTATTCCAGTGACAGTTCATTTTATTTACAAGCTTACAAAAGCATTTTGATCTATTGAATTCAGAAAAAAATGTTATTCGTGATGGAATTCAAGCGTGATAGTGTGATTGCTAAATATTTGGCTGGAAAACCACAGGTAGCCATCGTTAAAGCCCTCCAGCATTTAAATGTGAAAAATCATTTGTTTCTCGTACCATTGCTCGTTACTGTGATACTGGCAGTTTTGCATTTCGTCCAAAAAGTGGACAAAAAAAATCGGTAACAACACTAGAAATGATCCGAAAAGTGAAGTGATCGAAAACCACGCCGCATTGGTAGAAAAAATACTCGTAAGCTGAACATATCGCGAGAACGGATGCAATATATTTTGAAAAATGAGCTTTGACTAAAGTCATTGAAGTTCCAAAAAGTGCAAGAGCTTATCGATGGACAAAAAAAAGTTAGACTGGAAATAGCCAAGGAGTTACTTCGGTTGCATGACAGTAGCCAGTTACTGAATTTGCTTTTCTCCGATGAGAAGCCATTCCAAATTGAGCAGTTTGTGAACAAACAAAATGATCGGGTCTACTTGCCAAAGAGATCAGCTGAAGATTTACTCCAGCGATTGGCCACCAGAACTCAAGTGCCGCCGGTGGTAATGGTGTGGACCGCCGTAACGGCCGATGGTCATTCCCCGCTCGTATTCACCGACCGTGTGGTCAAAATAAATGCCGAATATTATCGGGAAAATGTCTTAAAGACAGTATTGAAGACCTGGGCAGACAAACATTTCAGCCGCAGAACATGGAAACGCGTCAACGAAGAATGACTTAAAAAGTCATTTCTACCGCACAATGGCCACCAAAATCTCCGGGTCTCAATCCATTGAACTTTTGCGCCTGGGGCATTTTGGAGAATAAGGTTCTTACTAAAAAATACCAAAGTGTCGATCATCTCAAGACGGCGCTTCGCCGGGAATGGGCGAAAATACCGCTGAGCCATTTTCGTGCAGCATGTGATGACTTTGTCGGCCGTTTGAAGGCCATAATTCATACCAAAGGTGGCCAATTCGAACAAATCTAAACTGATTCTAAAATTTGATGTTATTTCCAACATTTTTTGCTTTTGAGCAATAAAATTAAAAAAATAACGCTTTACTTTGTTGCATTAAATATCAGCCACCCTGTACATTATATTACAATCCTTTAGCCAGGACTACAACCTAGCTTCTCATACCATTCACTTTGTGTATGTGATAATGTCGGCTCTGTACGACAGATTTTATAAACTTTTATGACAATTCAGCGTTTTTTTTTATTAGAAAGTCATGTTGGTTTACAACACGCAAGCCTGTGTTTCAAACACCAGCTCAGGCATATCGAACAAAACGAAAAACAATTTTCTTACGGCGTTTTCCTCTTCTTCTGGGAGAAACTCGGAGAGTAAAGAAAATTGCCATGAAAAATTTCCACAAAAACTGCCGCTGGGAGTCGACTTTAAACTGTTGTGCCACTCAAAACTATCACACACTACATGGGAAGTCTGAGATGCTGTATTGTAATTCTGACTTAAGGATTTTAATGACCGAATTAATAAGTAAGTAATTACTTAGAGAAGCTCCAATATCGCTCTCTCTCTCTCTGCGAATACCAATCAAACGGAAATAAAAGGCATTAGACTTCAATCGGTCAACCGGTGTCAAT
This sequence comes from Sarcophaga peregrina, assembly GCA_014635995.1. Lineage (NCBI taxonomy): Eukaryota > Metazoa > Arthropoda > Insecta > Diptera > Sarcophagidae > Sarcophaga > Sarcophaga peregrina. The sequence goes on along the minus strand of CM025792.1, from coordinate 82,887,525 downwards.
CGGTGACTAGACTTTGAAGTTCCAGATATTTTAGAATGTAGTAAAATTTCCTTTAACCATGGCCATTGCTGAACATACTTGAAGTTTTAGGATTATTTCACCTTTTGGAGACTGTCTTTACATTACCAATCTGTCAAAAATAGGAAAAAATGCCAGCAAGATGTGAAGCATTTCAAAAGGCAAGCTAAGGCGTAAACAAACATGTAAGACTACAGCTTCAGGGTTAGTGCTGGAATATTATTGGGCTAGAGAGAAAATGAAATTCTTACGAAACCCATCAAATTTTCTAAAAAAAAAACTTCATTCATCATTCGATTTGACAGAATCAAATACAGTATTCCCTTAATTTACGTCATAGAATGTTCCGGAATGTTCGCTGCAAGCTTTAATTAACATCAAGCGGGTGCTAGTATGCCATCCATTAGGGGCCACGTGGAGGCTTCGTGTCAACTTGATTACAACAAAACAAGGCTGGTCCTGTAGGTCGCCGTGTTGACCGCAGTTAGAAACTTTAACTTGTTTGCATGTAGCCAATAATGGTCTTAGATTTGTAAAACAATGTTCGCGAACTTCTCAAGGATGTTGGAATTCCATGATTCATAATTTTTTGACAATTTCTACAAGTGATCTTCCAGACTGTGGTAATTCTTCTACAACAAGACTTATGAAACGGCTACTACGATATGAAACTTGGGAGTTACTAGTTATTATAGTATCAGGAAGTCGCCGTGGTCTAGTGGGTAGTGTGTTGGCTTATTAGACGAAAAGGCCCGGGTTCGAATCCCAGGTCAGACATCAAAACGAAAAATATTTCTTCGGAGACTTCCTCTCAGCAGATTTCTGGCAAAGACTCTGAGAGTAAAAATTGCCATGAAAAGCTTCTCAAAAATCTGTCGTTCGGAGTCGACTTTAAACTGTAGGTCCCGTCACTCATGTATAAAATTAACGCACACAACATAAGTGGTGTGAGAAGCTAGGTCATAATACTGACTGAAGGGTTGTAATGGCCAATTATGTATGTATGTATGTATGTATAGTATCAGGATCTTAATCCTTAATACCTGCTGGAATTTTCTCTTCTATCAAAGGAAAAAACAACCATTTTTGAAAAAAAGATTACTAAAGTACAGTATGCCCTCGATTTACGATTGTTTTGACGAATTTATGTTCTTTTGACTAATGTCGTCAAAAATATTATTCCCTTCAACTTCGATTTGCGTCGTCATTCAATTTACGTCGTCTCTGTTGTGTTGTTTATAAACAAAACAGTAGGTAGTGTGCTGGCAAATTAGACGTAAAGCCAGGGTTCAAGTCCCAGGTCAGACATCAAAATAAAATACAAGAAGTATTTTTTCGGGGATTTCTTCGCAGCAAATTTCTAGCAAAAACTCTGAGAGTAAATAAAATGCCATGAAAAGTGCATCTGATAGTATGAGTTCTTTGAAATTCGATTTACGTCGCCTTTTTCCAGAACATTCTACGACGTAAATGGAGGGAGTTTAATTAATTGAAAAAGCGAAATGGATGGATACACTTAAGCAACTCTCTTCTCTGCCTCATCTAAACTTGAATACAAAATAAAAAAAATTAAATTCTTAAATTTAATCAATCTTTAGCCTTTGTAAACCTTACCAGTTAACCACAAAACTAATTAATTTTCCCCGGAATTTACGTTTTATTCTTATACAATGAAAACTGAATTAAAAATTTTTTTTTTTGCTTTTTTCGTTCTTGACCTAAACTTTTCCCATTTTGTTTAAGTTTCCTTCAACAATTTTTGAAATTTAAAGAAATAATAGATTGACTGACATAATTTCCTCTCTTCTTTTCTTTCTATCTTTTTTCGCTTAAATACCTTCATTATATTTAATTTTGTCCATTAAAATTTTATTCACCTACTTTTCCCTCTTCTTCTTCTTTTCTGTTTTTTTTTAGAGGCCAGCAAAACAAACAGCAAAGAAAAGGGACACAAAAAAAATATTTTTTTTAAAAAAACATTCAATTTATATTGTTAAATTGAAAAAGAGAGCAAAAGAGAGAATAAAAACGAGACCGAAATGTTTTGTAATAAAACGCCATCTATTATTCATCATTATTACGATATTATAACGAAAGCAAACGATATGCACGGCGAAGAAACAGTTCATAAAACAAAAGGAAGGAAGGAAGCGAAAAATGTTTAAATGGATGGCAGTTTGGATGGTTGGTTGAATGAACAATTGGTGGAAATAGAAGAAAAAAAAAACACTTTTAAAGTTTAAAATATTGCAATTGACTTCTATAACCCACTAACCAGTCGTTACCAGCCAGTCATCCAGCCAAGCCAAGCCAGCCAAGCCAACCAGCCAGCCAAGCCAGCCAGCAACATCATCATAAAAAATATGCAAAATTCAAGATTCTTTTTTATGTTCGAATTTATTGTCTTCATTTTAAAGTGATTTTGCTTCGCTTGTAAAGAAAAGCAGAACAATTTTGTTGTAATTTTTAACAATCAACAGATTTTTTTCTATGCTGCCATCCTCTTAACCAATCTCTCTTCGCCAAAAAGAGAAAGAGATCTCATAAATCTTAAACACTCTGACCGAAATATGAATTTCGAAGACAAGAAATAATAAAGAAAAAAGAAGAGAGAGGTGTTGTAAGCACAGTTAAATAGAGCACAATTTTTTTTTTTTAATTTCTACAAAAAGATGGTAGTTTTTTGTTTTTTTTTTGGACCTGAATATTTCTCTTCGTCTGCCAGACTACTGCAGCGTGATGGCAATTTATCGGGCCGCTCAATGGATCCTCGTCAACAATGCTCCTTTCAGTCGCGTTTCGATCTTTTCAGATAGTCTGACCGCGATAAGATCTCTTTCAAGTTTCGCGATTAACTCTAGGATCGTTAGGGAATGTCACCGCTGTCTCGACCTTGTCTCAAGGCGCTTCACCAGTAACTGTCTGGTGTGGGTCCCCAGGCAAAGTGATATTCCGGGATACTATAGGGCCCACGAGCTCGCCAGAGCTAGTGCGCTCCTTCCGGAATCCTATTGTGTTGAATTGGGTATGCCACTTGCCTTGGTTAAGTTGACCATTACGCAGAGGTTCCTTCGGGACGCCAACCTATCCTAGGTCGATTAGGAGTCCTGCTCCACCGCTACATTCACCTGGCCCAGAATGGATGGAAGGCATACCAATCGATTACTTGTTCTCGGTCGTGATATCATCTCGACTGTAGTGGCCGTGCTTACGGGTCATTGCATCATGGGTAGACACGGTGACAGAATGAGGCTCCCTTTTAATGACTTCTGCTGTGAATGCAGGTTCACTGAAGAAGAGGAAACTGTTATTCACGTTCTTTGCCAGTGCCCGTGTCTTGCTAGGTGTAGATATAGGTTATTTGGCTCCCCATTCCTTGTTAGCTTAACGGAGCTATCATCTATTGATATCAAGGCTATAGTTTCGTTCATCAAATTTTCTGGCTGGTTTTCCAGTGCGGGGTAGTCGTGCTTTTGTTGTGCACGACCTTGCGCTGACCAACTTCTTTCTTTTCCCTGATTTGACGGAACTTGTTTAGTATAGGGATTGCGTTCACCTGTAGCATCACAACGGGCCGGCCGCCATGCATGCTCAAGTGAGCTTTGTGATAACAGAGCTACCACTCCGAGCGGAAAAGTTACATAAGCTCATTAAACTAAAGGGAATCCTAGGCTTGATTTGAATTCGATAGATTTGCATAGCCAAAAGAAATCTTGCAGACTTCAATGGTTTGTTTGTAACTTATCGCTTGCAGTCATAGCTGCCAGATAAACGAAGCATCAAATCGTCAAATATTTGAGACAAAATCGTGAAAGACGTTCAGATTGTAAAAAAATCGTGACAAAAAAAATTAATAAATAAATTGAAAGGTTTTAAGCAGCGATAATATTGCATCATCTATACCCATATGTGGTGTAATATTTACACCAGAGCCAGAAGATCTTGACTTTATGAGGATAAAAATTCAGTTGTAATGGCTCGCAAGAACTGATACACTTTTCAGTGCCTTGGGTTTTTAAGACGTTGTAATAAATACTTCACTTCATCTGATCGACTTACAAATTATACCATTTATACCCGACCGAAAATGAAATACAATTCTCATGTATGGATAGGTCCTTAAACACTATTTAGAGGCTTCGCGACCGTGTACAGGTGAGGCCGTAGTAGTAGGTTGTTAATCACGATAGTGATCCAACTGCATTGATTTATTGCAACATCGTTACAATGTGGCTTGTTGTTTTGCTACTACAACGGATACTGCTCGAGCGAAATAATGAAACTTGTTTATGAAAATCATGTACTCCTACGTAACACTCATCTTTCTCGGCCAGCACATCCGTATGTGGTCGATTGGTCAGTGTATCGCACACAGCATTACAGATAAAGTTCGTTTGTTAGACGGTTTATTCGTATGTGGAACAGCAGCGAAGCGTAAACGCATTGGATGGTCAGCGGAAGGATTAAAACAAATTATCTGTCAAATCAGACATGAGCTAAGTGTTACCATTCACGAAATAAGCTCTAGTTGAAAAAAAAACCTTCGATTGAGGACCCAATAGAAGGGAATATTTATCTTTTCATATTCGGCCATGTTCGAGATCTCTGCGCCAGGAGTTGAACCACAGGATTTCATCGAGCAAGCTGGCATACTACTTACTAGACCACGGCTGCTCCCTACTACAATGTTTTTATTATTACTTGTCTTCTTTACAGTTTCATTAACAAACTTTACTCTATCTTAGCAAGCTATCAGCTTTAGAAAGTTGTTGGTTTCCAAAGCAATGCCGGAGCTATCATATTTTCCAGCCTTCAGCCAGCAACCCACTATCAAAGTCTCCTTGCAAAAGATGTATTGTTTGCAATTTATTTTATTTAAAATGGTTTTTTTTTTTAATTTCATTTTTAAATATTTTTTGCATTTAAAAACACAAAAACTTTCATATTTCACTGGCATCAGGAAGAATATGAATTTTTTGTGGCACAATATTTAATTAAATGGTGGCACATTTGAAACACACTTTCATTGTTGCAAAAAAACTTTATTAAAGTGCAGTGGGTTTATTATAAGAGACACTGATTTGAAATGCTTAACTTTAGTAATCTTTAAATATGTATTCCAGGAATTAGTCAATCAAAATTATTTGCCAAATTCTATTGAAATCAACGGAACACAATATTACAATTCTTGAAAATGTTTGGCTTCTTTGGCAGTTTTTATGTCAAACAAATTCTTGGAAAACATCGTAACAAACTCACAAAGACAGCTTATTATGAAGCCTAGGCTTTATGTTAAAACGTTCATTTTGTATGCTAATATCACACTTGATGTCTTCTTAAATTCCAATGAAAAATAGTAGAAAGAATTTTCAAAATGTATTGTGAACCAAGAAGACGAGTATCTAAGAAATTAGTTCCAAACCGAATAATTTTCACTACAATTTATACGCCGAAGTCTAGAAGGTAATAAGTCAATCAACTATTAGTTATTTTTCTCGAATTACTGGCTGCTCGATGGTGGCTTGCTATTTTTGTTCCTTCTATCGACTATTGATTATTTTTTTTTTTTAAATTAATGGTTGCTCGACGGCGGCTTGCTATTCTTTTTACTACAGTCTGCTGTTAGCCGCTCGCTGGCGGGTTGCTATTTTTTTTCTTCTATCAAGTATTGGTTTTTGTTCTCAGATTAATGGCTGCTCGATGGCGGCTTGCTATTCTTGTTACTACAGTCTCCTGCTCGATAGCGGCTTGCTATTCTTGTTACTACAGTCTGCTGCTTTATACCTGCTCGCTGGCGGCTTGCTATCAATTATTGATAAGTTTTCTCGCCTTAAAAGCTGTTCGATGGTGGCTTACTATTTTTCTTTCTTTATCAAGTATTGATTTTTATTCCCAAATAAAGGCTGCTCGATGGCGGCTTGTTATACTTGCTACTACAGTCTGTTACTTGATAGCTGCTCGCTGGCGGGTTGCTATTCTTGTTTATTCTATCAACTATTGGTAATTTTCTCAGATTAATGGCTGTTCGAAGCTGGGTTACTATTCTTTTTTCTTCTATCAAGTATTGGTTTTTGTTCTCAGATTGCTATTCTTGTAACTAAAGTCTGTTACCTGATATCTACTCAGTGGCAGGTTGCTATTCTTTTTTTCGTCTATCAACTATTGGCGGCTTGTTTGTCCTCGGATTAATGGCTGCTCGACGGCGGCTTGCTATTCTTGTTACTGCAGTCTGCTGCTTGGTAGCTGCTCGCTGGCGGGTTACTATTCTCTTTTCTTCTATCAAGTATTGGTTTTTGTTCTCAGATTAAAGGTTGCTCGACGGCGGCTTGCTATTCTTGTTACTAGTCTGCTGCTTGATAGCTGCTCGCTAGCGGTTTGCTATAATTTTTTCGTATATCAATTATTGGTAATTTTTCTCGGATTAATGCTTGTTCGATGGCGCCTTACTATTCTTGTTTCTTCTATCAAGTATTGGTTTTTGTTCTCGGATTAATGGCTGTTCGATGGCGGCTTGCTATACTTTTTACTACAGTCTGCTGTTTGGTGGCTGCTCGCTGGCAGGTTGCTATTCTTTTTTCGTCTATCAACTATTGGCAGCTTACTATTCTTGTTTCTTCTATCAAGTCTTGTTTTTTATTCTCAAATTCATGGTTGCCCGATATCGGCTTGCTATTCTTGTTACTACAGTCTGCTGTTTGCTATTCTGTTTTCTTCTATCTAGTATTGGTTTTTGTTCTCGGATTAATAGCTGCTCGATGGCGGCTTGCTATTCTTGTTACTGCAGTCTGCTGCTTGATAGCTGCTCGCTGGTGAGATGCTATCCTTTTTTCTTCTAACAAGTATTGATTTTTGTTCTCGGATTAATGGCTGTTCGATGGCGGCTTGCTATTCTTCTTACTGCAGTCTGCTGCTTGACAGCTGCTCGATGGCGCCTTACTATTCTTGTTTCTTCTATCAAGTATTGATTTTTGTTCTCGGATTAATGGCTGTTCGATGGTGGCTTACTATTCTTTTTTCTTCTATCAAGTATTGGTTTTTGTTCTCAAATTAATGGTTGCTCAACGGCGGCTTGCTATTCTTGTTACTATAGTCTGCTATTTGATAGCTGCTCGTTGACGGGTAATGGCTGCTCGATGGCGGCTTGCTATTCTGGTTTGTTATGTCAGCTATTATTTATTATTTATTTTTCTCGGATTAATAACTGTTCGATGGCGGAGTGCTCTTGTTGTTACTAGAATCGACTATTAGTCTGGACATCTATTGGGAAAAGGTTGTCGGTAAACACAACATACCTGAATTGTGTGTCTACAACGGAATGCTCACGTTACAAACGAACTCGACTGGTTAGATTTTTCCAGGTTTTAAAAAAACAAATGATAATGAATGTTGTCCGACGTGGAAATATGAAATTGAAATGGGAAATTTGATATTAGCATAACAAGCGTAACAAAAATTCTCCCACTATTTGGTTAGAAAACTAATTTTAAGTGCCTTGATGGCTGCTCGATTTTGGCTAGAAGGCGGCTTGCTATTTTCGTTACTAATTTTCTTTGGAAATTTGATTTTACTCTCAGAGTTATTGGCAGAAATCTGCTAGGATGTTATCGTCGGAAGACCTATTTTTGCATATATCGTTGTGTTGAAGATATCCAGATCTGTTCTAATAAGCCAACAGACTACCTACTACACTATGGCGACTTACGAAGTAGGTCATTACGAAATAAAAAATATTGGTTTGATCGACGATGATGATTCCAGATTACCCAAATCAAAGTGAGTATAACTTGCAACAAATTTACATGCATGATTGCATTTAAGCCATTAATTTAAAATTGCTTTCTTTGTCGCTATCCTGGCTTTATTATTCCCATTTAAGTTTATAATCCCCTTTACAATGAAAATCCCAAAACTATTTTCCCAAAGACCAACTAAGATTAGAAATATTTATTAATGCTACAAAGCTTCCCTCTCCATCCCTTCTTTAAAGTTGTATTTAAAACGCAATTTTTAATAGAGTTTTCATTGGAAACACATTGGCAAACGAGTAATTGAAAGAATTAAAGTGGAAAAGAATAAGAAGAGGAACAGGATATGAAACTAATCCTTTTGCAAATACTTTTAAAAGGGGAGTTGATTTCATTATTATTTTTTAATTTACATTTTATCCTTGCTTTTGTTTTTGTTGTTTTGTTCATTTGTTTATTTTGTTTTGTTGTTACAATTGTTCAATAAGTATTGAAAATGAACAAAGAAAACTCACCTCAACCAATAACAACCAAACCCAAGCAACCCAATAAGCCCGCAATTTAGCAAAAACAATTGCTTGCCTGGCCTCACTGATAACCTTTAACAGCAAAGGAAGAGGGTTGAATTGCAAACAAAACAACACAATAAAAAGATGAGTTGGTTTGTTTATTTTACTACTTTTTGTTCGATGATGTTTGTTTTTGCTTTTGCTTCTGTTTTTTTTTATTATTTTTTAATAATAATTTCCTCAATAGGTTATTGGCACATCATGAAAAAAAGGAAATTAAAATTACAAATAAAATTTTTTTTTAAATGAAAAATTAAAGAACCTTTGAAACAGAGATTTGCAATGATTATGTAAAAAAAAATGATTCGAATCGTATCGTGCACATAATTTCTGATACTTCTACGCATTTATATTTATTTAAATATCGTGGAACCTCTACTCATATTTAAAGTTTAAAGAGTACTCATCACATACGTATTTAAGAACAGGTATGATGCTGTTGATTTCACCTCTCTATAACTCAATATTTACACGAATCACAAAATAAGTATGAATCGTATACGAACACTAAAATACTTACTAGGAGGTTGTGTTTTTATTTTTTTTTTCTGTAAATGCAACCACAACTAAGACTCACTCACTCACGAGTCACTCGAATAATTTGTAAGTATTACTTACTTGCTTAATTGGCCATTAACAATCCGATTAACGGATTTCGGCTTGCAAGGTGCCTGTGCTTCTTGTGAGCCTACGCCGGTTGGTCATATCAATCGATGATAGGGCTTCCTAGATTTGGTCCTTTCAACGCAAACTGAAGTCGCCGTAGTCGAGTAGGTAGTGTGTTGGCTTTTTAGACCAAAGACCCGAGTTCGAACCCCAGGTCGGACATTAAAAGGAAAATATGAAAATATTTCTTCGGCGACTTCCTCTCAGCAGGTTTCTGGCAAAAACTCTGAGAGTAAAAATTGCCATGAATGCATTTAAACTTTAGGTTCCGCCACTCTTGTATAAAATTAACAAACACAACACGAGTGTTGTGATAAGCTAGGACGTTGTACAATGGGTCAATTCGACCTCTGGGTACTGTACCTGTTACAGTTGACAAGTACACGTCCTCTACATACATACATACATAATTGGCCATTACAACCCTTCAGTCAGGATTACGACCTAGCTTCTCACACCACTTATGTTGTGTGCGTTAATTTTATACATGAGTGGCGGGACCTGCAGTTTAAAGTCGACTTCGAACGACAGATTTTTGAGAAGCTTTTCATGCCAATTTTCACTCTCGGAGTCTTTGCCAGAAATCTGCTGAGAGGAAGTCGCGAAGAAATATTTTTCGTTTTGATGTCTGACTTGGGATTTGAACCCGGGCCTTTCGTCTAATAAGCCAACACACTACTTACTGGACCACGGCGACTTCAACACGACACGTCTTCTTACCTAACGTAAATTAACCTAACCTAACGCAAACAAGATCGTTCTCTTCGCTGACTTTCACAGATCCTCGCATCATATACCCGTCTCGCCGGATCATCCTCTTCCATTCGAACGACATTGCCGACCCAGAGCAGCAGCTGGTTGTTAATATGCTGCACAACGTCCATTTCGTTGAGGAGCTCATAAAGCTCACTGTTGAATCAGATGTGAAAATTGGCACCAACTCGCTTTGTACCGAAGATCTCACATGGGAGTTTTCTCTCAAATACTCTCAAGGCTGCTGAATCAGTGATTAATATGTAGGATCCATGCCTCTGCGCCATAAAAAAGCATGGGCAGAATGAGCATCTTGTAGAGTATTAGTATATGGTCGGTGATCGGATGCGAAAATCATCGCCAACTCGCACTGGACCAAAGATCTTATGTGGGACTTTTCTCTCGAATACTTTTAAGGCATAAGTGATTAATAGGATCCATTCCTCTGCGCCCTAAAGAAGCACGGACAGGATGAATGTCTTGTAGAGTATTAGTTTTGTCGTTCGAGAGAGGTCTCTGCTACTCTATTGTCTATTGAGACTATAGAAGCACCGGTTAGTAAGAGTATTGTAAGTATTTTTCTAAAGTTATGAATCTAAATGAGTAGACATATGAATCAAACAAATTTCGAATGGTATGAGTTTGATGGAAACGTCGTACTCATACTTATTGCAACCTGTACTTATAAATCAATTTTGTAGCGAACACGATTGAATTAGAGTTGGTAGTTAAATTTCAATACTGTTAACTCACTCTTAATAAAAATTTCAAGTGTACTTATGAGTAGCGAAAAAACGGTTCATTGCTGATCTCTGGTAGGTACCCATGTACACCTTATCGTTCAATACCTGGAACAATGAAATGTCTAACAACTCAGCCAGTAAATTTTGATGAATAATAAGAGTCACTCGAATCATTTATAAGTATTTTTTTTTAAAATTATGAATCTAAATTAGTACTCTTATGAATCAAACATATTTCAAATGGTATGGGTTTAATGACAACGTTGTACTCATACTCATTGCAACCCGAACTTATAAACCAAAGTTGTAGTGAGTATGAATGAATCAAAGTTGTTAAATTTCAATATTGTTGAGACTCATTTATATTCAAAATTTAATGAGTGTTTATGAGTAGCGAAAAAATGATTCATTGCTGATCTCGGGTAGGTACCCACTTACTCCGTGTCGTTCAAATCCTGGAACAATAAAATGCCTAACAACTAAAAAAGTTAATTTTGATGAATGATACGAGTCACTCGAATCATTTATATGTATTTTTTTTTTAAATTACGAATTTAAATGAGTAGGCTTATGAATCAAACATATTTCAAATGGTATAGGTTTGAATTTAACGTTGTACTGATACCCATTGCAACCTGTACTTATAAATCAATGTTGTAGTGAGTATAAATGAATCAAAGTTGTTAAATTTCAATATTGTTGTGACTCATTTATATTCCATATTTCATGAGTGTTTATGAGTAGCGAAAAAACGATTCATTGCTGATCTCTGGTAGGTACCCACGTACTCCGTGTCGTTCAATACCTGGAACAATGAAATGCCTAACACCTAAGCCAGTAAATTTTTCGAGTGACTCGAATCATTTATGAGTATTTTTTTTTAAATTATGAATCTAAATGAGTAGGCTTATGAATTATACATATTCTGCGAATGGTATTAGTTTGATGTCAACGTTGTACGCATACTCATTGCAATCTGTACTCATAAATCAACGTTTTAGTGAGTATGAATGAATCAAAGTTGTTAAATTTCAATATTGTTCAGACTCGTTTATATTCAAAATTTCATGAGTGCTTATGAGTATGGAAAAAACAATTCATTGCTGATCTCTGCTTTGAAAACACATTATGCTCATGATGAGCATGAGCATCATTATCATTATCAATCAGTACGTGAGTAGTTCATAAGCTTAAAAACCCAACGAAAAAAACAATGAAAAAAGAAAATCTCTTATTATTGAACCATACATATAAACAAATACGCATACAAACAAAAAACAACAAAAAAATTGTTTTCTTTCTTTAGAAAAATTAAAATTTTTTTCTCAACAATTGTTGTTTTAGTCGTATCAGAAACATTGAATTTTTCTTTTCTATTCACTTTGAAAATCCTTTTCATTGTTAGCGGAAGGGTCTTTATAATGAATTGAATAGAATCGCAGAGAATCGTATAGATGAGTTTACATTTTATATGCTGCTGCTGCTGTGTATACTTTGCTGTCTGTGTGTTCCGGTATAATAAACTGGGCGGTTGAATGAAGGTGTTGCTGGAAATAAAAGCCATAAAGAAAAATCCCATTTTCGTTTTATGTTTTTATATAAAAAAAAAACGAAAACAAAAAATGGAAAACATAAAACAGGTAAGAATTTTCTTGGTATTACTGTTTTACATTTAAATTTTCATTTTCATTTTTTTTTCTCTTTTTTATGTTTTTATTTTTCGTTTCATTTCTTTTCGTTTTTTATTTTTATGATAATATTCAATACCTTTCTATGGCTTTGATCTGCAAGTCTATTGGTTATTTGCCATGAAATGTACGAGGGAAAAATTTTAATCAATATAAGGAAATAAATGTACATGGTTGAGTGGTAATAGGGGAACTTTTGAATCGCTACATTATTAGACATAGTGAGACAAAAGCACTCGGTTCTCGAGAAAATTCTTTTAGAAATTTGAAATAAGCTTTAACTAGATGACCCGTGCGAATATTTCGCACCGTTAGTTGTCATTTTTGTAACATAAAATGAAAATAATTAATAGAAATTTTATTAAGAGTAAAAAAATATTAGAAATCGTTTTCTTTGAATTCAATGTTAGAGGTAATGTCAGGAGTATCGTTAACTTTTTGCCCATACGAATCCTTAATACAAACAAAAATATCTTTAAACGTACGCACAAGAGAAAAAGCCACGTATAACTAACTGCCCATATGAAATGACCGATTTTGGTAAATACAATCCCACCTTTTAGAGAGTTTGACCTTGTGCTTTGTTTATCCTCATAGAAAAATCAACTTTCACAGGGAATTGTTTTCGTGTAATTTGGAAATGGACAGTTGGATCAGAAGGTGTAAGGTTGATTCGCTGTATGAGAACAGTTCTACCGCTGTAAATAATTTTTGCTGATATGATGTGCTCTCCCAAGTTTGTTACGATTACCCTGGTACCATTTATTAAGCCGTATTACTACACTTCATAAAACAAACAATGCCATGACAATAACGACATTACCAAAATGGGTTTTACAACTTTATATATTACTAGCAGATTGTACCCGGCGTTGCGCGAGTTATAAAAATCCGGTTTCGAAACCGGCTTGTTAAAAAATGTAAATAAATTATTCGGAAACCGGTTTATCAAACAACTCAGTTTTTTGAATACTCTAAGTCCTAAATATAAATGTATGCAATTTGCCCGTTTTTCGTCCCTTTTCTCCTTTCTGGATCCCTTTTGGTGCAACTTTTTAAACAGAACAACTCCAATAGCTATTTGGGAAACTTACCCAAGCTAAATCATAAAAAAATATTTTAAAACCCATAAAATACAGTACTTATGTATAAAAGTATTAATTTTCACCCAAAAAACCTCGAACTATATCCCAAATTTTAAGAAAATCGGCCCAGGCGTTCAGGTGTGATGGGCTAACAAACAAACAAAAAAACAGACTTATAAAAAGATTTATAATATATATTAGGATTAGGATATTAGGATTAGGATAACCTGCAATCAATTTGGCCGTTTTCAGCCCCTTTCCCCCTTTTTGGACCCCCTTTGGTTCTACTGTAGAAACGGAATACCTCCAAAAGCTATTTGGGAAACTTAACTTAACTAATCGTAAAAAATTACCTATTACCATTTTATCCCTTTTTGTCCCATTTTTTCTCTCCTTTTGGTAAAAATTTTAAAAATATTTATAGCCTATAACGTGCACAAAAAAAGTCCGATCTATATCCAAAATATCAAAAAAATCGGTCCAGGCGAGATTGACTAATGAACAAACCCACAAACATTTGGGAAACTTTACCAAGTTAAGTCGTAAAAAATTACCTATTACTATTTGTTCACCCATTTGTCCCATTTTTCCCCCTTTTGGTCAAATTTTTAAAAGGATTTATAGCCTATAACCTCCACGGAAAAAAGCCCGATCTATATCCCAAATTTCAAGAAGATCGGTCCAAGCATTCGGGCGTGATTGGCTAACAAACAAACAAAAAAACAGACTTACAGATAGATTTATAATATATATTAGGATTATGTGGAATAGTATTACAATTTATCCCACTTGATCTAACAACTACTGCAAAATATTGACAAAACAGCTTTTTACATCTTAATATGCATATTATACATAACTGACTTAGTAATAAACGGCATTAAAGTAAATAGCGGTATTGCCAGAATGGATTTTAATACATACTATATTATGTAGAACTGTATTACTATTAAGCAAGCCTGTATTGCCACACTTTAACAAAAACATATAATCATACTGAGAATAGTATTATGATGCAGTTCTATATAAAATATAATTTTTATGAATGAAAATATTAATTTTTCAATTTCTAATTATTTTTCGTCATTAGTGTTAGATATAAGCTTTAAAATGAGATCTCATTCATTAAATTTGATGCGGTGGTATGGGAGATATTTGCAACCGACAAAAAAGTGCTTTAGAAATAACATTCATCAATGAAAATATTAATTTTTCAATTTCTAATTATTTTTCGTCATTAGTGTTAGATATAGGCTTTAAAATGAGATATCATGTATTAAATTTGATGCGGTGGTATGGGAGATATTTGCAACCGACAAAAAAAGTGCTTTAGAAATAATATATTTGATGATTAATTCGAGTATGTGCCGTTTTATACGAAATTTTTTTTATGTTTTCTAAACAAAAAAAAATTATCCAATTGTGCTTACCAGGCCAGTGCTCTTTTTTAATTTAAAGTATTAAAAGCTAATGATAAAAGATAGAGAGTAATAAACAATCACAAGTTTATCCACCAGTACCTCAAATACCTGAACGGCATTGATAGATGGCTGCGCCATTAACCTCGGACTTGCTACAGTAGAAAAATCATAACAACGAAAAGGGGTTAATAAAACGGAAACAATGCAATAACGATTTGGGGAATCCATATGCTTCCAAAAGGGGTTCTGGCAAAACAAAATAAATAACAGAGCTCAGCAGACATCAGAGCAAATATTAATCAAATGTACCTGAAGTCTCATGAAAGATGTGTGTGGTCTGGAATTGATATGATACATATGATAAATTTGGCCGCTTTAATCAAAGCGATTGCTTCAAGACAACATCTTCAACATCATACATACATAATTGGCCATTACAACCCTTCAGTCAGGATTACGATTTAGCTTCTCACACCACTTATGTTGTGTGAGTTAATTTTATACATGAGCGGCGGGACCTACAGTTTAAAGTCGACTTCGAACGACAGATTTTTGAGAAGCTTTTCATGGCAATTTTTACTCTCAGAATCTTTGCCAGAAATCTGCTGAGGGAAAGTCGCCGAAGAAATATGTTTTCGTTTTGATGTCTGACCTGGGATTCGAACCCGGGCCTTTTTTTTATAAGCCAACACACTACCCACTAGACCACGACGACTTCTGCATCTTCAACATCAGAGATGTCAATAAGAGATCTCCGGGCCGACTATGACACAAAATTATGTACCAATTTCTGATAAATTCATGATCCTAAGCATGATATACCCAGTAATTATACATGTCATCAATAGAAAATTTTCTCGCACAGTCAACAAGATATTCGATGCAGAATAGACTGGTTTTATGCTCATAAATCATGTAAACACCCGGTACACTGTAATTAAGCAATCAATGGAATAATTATGTAAATGTCACCTCTTGGTGACATTTATTGATTTCGACATATTTCTCTCATGATACAATTTGGTAATAAATCAGCTGTAAGGGAGTTTAAAACCCAAATTGCCATATTTTAACAGAATTTTGAAGGCAATGACGAGTCATTTAAAGCTTGTGTAAGAAAATAATGCATATTTTTGGCGCATACTGTCTTACGTAATGCATTATACTAAAATGAAGTCAGAAACAACAGAGGCATTGAATCCCTATGACTTCGGACACTCAATGGTGAAAACCCTTAAATGCTGCTCAAGCAAAAAGCTACAAAGGCAGGATAAATAATAACACAAAGAAAACGAGAATCGTTGCAGTCTAGTGGGTAATGTGTGGCCACGGTTCAAACTCCAGGCGAACAAAATGAAATAAAAAATTTTTTCTTTTGGCGACTTACTCTCTGCTGTCTAATGACAAAAAGTTTGAGAGTCCGGAGTTGAAGTCCTGCCACCCATGAATAAAATTAACACACACAGCATGGATGGTGGTAGCAAAAACTAGGTCGTAAACCATGACTAAAAGCTTGTTGTGACTTGTACAGCATGCCGTTCTATATTTCATTTATAGAAAATGCATAACTTTGTTCCAGTTCTCATGGCAGCATTCTAACATCAACTGTGGTTAAATCAGCTGTTTGCAGGAATCGCCTCACGAGCGCTATAACTCTTGAGTTAAATCTGTTCTTCTATTCGGTTAATAATGGCTGACAGTTTGATAGATGTTTAAGGCGATAGGTTATCGAAAAACTATTGGAACACATTTGTTCGATTCAAATTACAGAAAACAAAAGAACGATGGGTTGGTGTTACACTAAATACCGGGCTCACTACTATTAACTCAATTCCTTAGGTCGTACATGAATGACGCACTCACAGGTGACCTGATAACAATCTCTGAGCGGGGCCGCGGAACAGGGTCGATTTCAATGCGCGCAAGACCCAATGTTGTTTTTTGTCACACCAGCATGATGCTAGCACTGGTGAACTGTCACCTGTAACTATGGGTAATGTAAATATTGAGGAGGCGGATGCTCTTAATGTTCTGGGCATGAGAATTAGTTCTGATGCTCGTTGGAACGAGCACATTTTTCGAGTGTCGAAAGAAGCATTCAAGGGCCTTGGTTTTTTTGAAACGGTGCAAAAAATACTTCACTTCATCCGATATTCTTACTATTTACAGGACCTTTATCCGACCACAGATGGAGTACAACTCTCATGTATGGGCCGGTGCTTCAAAGTCTATTTTGAAGCTTCTCGACCGCGTACTCTATTAATTCGTTGGAGTATCGTCGCAATGTGACGTGTGTTTCATTGTTCTATCGGTACTATAATGGGAGGTGTTCTCGAGAGATAAGTGGCTTGGTTCCCAAAAATCACATATTTTTGCATGGTACTCATACTTCTCACATCCTTTTGTGGTTGATTGTCCAGTGAACCGTACAATGCATTACAAGGGAAATTAATTTCTTGCCCGCACTGCTCGCTTGTGGAATGATCTTCCTGTGAGGGTTTTTCTCTTCAATTACGATATGGGTAAGTTTAAATCAAATGTCCTTAAACACTATTCCCTCTTTCCACCTTCCTATAACCTATTTTCCTAAACCTGCACAATGCACTACATGAGTAGGGGCCATCCCCTGAGTGTTGTTTTTTATAAAAAAAAAAAAGATAGCAAATAGAAGTCGCCGTAGTCTAGTAGGTAGTGTGTTGGCTTATTAGACATAAAGCCCGGGTTCGTATCCTAGATCAGGCCTCAAAACGAAATACAAAAAAAAAATATTTCTTCGGCGACTGCCGGTCAGCATATTTCTAGCAAAACTCTGGGAGTAAAAAAAAACTGCCACGAAAGGTTTCTCAAACAAAAATCTGTCGTTCGGGTCGACTTTAAACTGTACGATCCGCCAATTATGTATAAAATTAACACACACAACATAAGTAGTGTCAAGAATGATAAAATAAAGATTACGCCTTGCGCATAATTTCCCGTTAGATGACGTTGTTGGGCTATTTTATAGGTTTCCTATTCTTTTTCATATGTGAAAATTAACATTTCTTCTGAAAAGTATATGCACTACGTGAAAGTAGTTGGCAGCTCTGCAAATAACTTACATTATCATTAGCCAATAGGAAAACAATTTTCGTGACGTCATTGATTCAACATGCGCAGAAAGTTTTAATTTTGTGTGCGTGATGGCGTAATCTTTAGTTTATCATTCTTGAGTAGTGTGAGAAACTAGGTCAATAATCCTGACTGAAGGGTTGTTATGATCAATTATGTATGTATGTATGTATGTTTCAATTGCTGTTTCGGCTTTCTTAACAAGTTTAATGGGAAAATACCTGGCTTACCTTACAATTCCGGAAAATTATTTATTTAAAGGAATATGTTAAGTTTCCCTAAAAAGTCCTTCCTTTCGAAATTTTATTTTACCCAAAAATGTTCGTGCATATTTTCATATTCAATTTTATAATTTATACAAACAAAACATTTCCCCTTTTTTCTTTCCTTTCGATGGCCTTATTTAAAGGGAATATATTACATCAGGTGACAGTGACAAAAAAGAAAAAAAGGAAGAAAAAAAGCAAGAAATGACAACAACTCCAACACATGCTTACATCAGAGGCATATAAATAAACCTGTGCAACAATCAGTGGCACCAACATACAATAACGTGGAGTTTTTAGATTGTTTGTGTGTGTGTATTGTTATTACAGCTGTTGTAGCTGCCGCTATTATGCCAGTTTTATTGCAGGTTCAATATAAGCTTAGCTGTCTGGCTTTTGCCAGTACCTTTTGATATTCGCTTGGCCGTATTAACGGTAGGTGTTGGTTTGGTTGGAAAAATGTTAAAAATGAAAATAAAAATAAAATGAAAAATACTTGAAATAGCATTCGAAAGCAGTCATCCTTGTGGTTATGCTTGTATTTTATGTGTAGCATTAGTTGTTTTTCTAGGATGTTTTGCTAACCGGATGTATTGTTTAAAATAACGGCCTTTTACTGTTATTGTTTATATTGTTTGTATTGTTGTTGTTGTTGTTCGTGTTGTTTATGTTAAAATTTATAGTGTGATATTCTTATTTTTATTGACAATACGTGACGTGTTGTTATTCTTTATTTAGTTGGTTTTGTTCGTCTGGTCGGGTCTGGTCTGGTCTGGCCTGAACGTCTTTAACCGTTGTTCCTTAACATCCTTTTCTTTTATAGTATTTGAGTCTGTCTGTCTGTCAGCCAGTCAGTCACTCAGTCAAACAAGCGTGTTGTTTGTTTACATAGGTGTATTTGAATTTCATTCATTTTGTTTTGTTTTTTTCTTTCCTTTTCTTAAAAAGCTTTTCTTTATGCTCAATTTTAATGTGATTTCCCCTAACCCACCTTACTCTCATCATAACACCGTTATAACTACTGTTACTACCACTACCAACATCACTATAAAATCGTATCATCATCATTATTATTATGGCCACCAAAAGACTTGTGTTGTGGTTGTATTTGTTTCCATTTAATGCTTGCATGTTCCATATTTTCTATCTTCACAACAGTTTCTCTCTCTCTCTCTGTCTGAGTTAGTATAAGTGTGCCTGTGTTCGCATGTATAGAAATATAATTGTGTGGGTGTGTCCGTGTGTGTAGGATCATATAAAATACAATTTTTACTATACATTTATTGAAGTTTTTATATGTGGGAGCATATTTTTTTATTATTCCTATTCATGCATAGGAATGTTCATTTCAGTTTTTATAGGTTTTTGTAGCAGGGTTCTCTATGTCTTCGCATAATCTAGCAAAAGGATAATGGAGGTTAAAAAAATTTTCAATTTTAAAAATTTTTAATTAAAATACTTGAAACAGTTTTTGTTTAAATAATTTTATAAAGCATTCCACTGATATGGTAATTTGTTTAAAACCTCTTCAAGATGACAATTACAGCGGGGCTAAGTAGTATTTTACGATTTTGGAATTTTCATCAGAAGTATATGCACAAAATTCCGACATTTCGTTTTATTTTTTAAATAAACATAAAGGTTTTAAATAATCATTTTCCCAATTTGAAGAAAGTTTAAAAGACTAGAGTGACCACACAATTGCGAAATAAGAATTCTCTTCACAACACTAATAGGAGAACCAAATACCAGTCAATACCAGAACAAAACCAGTCTAGTAGATAATGTTTTGGCTTACTAGACGTTAGGCCGTGGTTCAAACATAATACGAAATGTGAAAAAAAGACTTTCTTAAGCGACTTTCGCTCAGCAGTCTTCTGACAAAGACTCTGGTAGTAAAATAAAATTGCATGGTAAAGTTTCTTAAGTGTCTTCAGAGTCGACTTTAATTTGTAGGTCGTTTCAATTGCGAATAAAATCAACACATACAACAAGGATTCTGTTTAAAACTGTATCGCAATCCTGATTAAGAGGTTGTAATGACTAATTTAGTAGGTTAGGTTAGGTTAGAGGACATGCACCTGTCGATCAAGACAAGCACAGTACCCGGCGGTCGAAATTGATCCATTGTACATTGTCCTTAGGGGAGGAAGGAAATAGAAGATATAGGAATGTAGGTAAGGGGAGGGAAATTAAGTAAGTACTTCTATAATACATATCTCAGTGATGTACTCTTTGTCGCAACTCTAGAAAGTAATCCCCATACTTATTTTGGAATAATTTGCATAAAAGATAAGGTAATGGTTTCTAAGATTTTTAATAAGCATAACATATATGAATGGTTTATAAGAGAGCCTTATGCTATAGCATGATTTTACGGGATTTTTGAATGATAATTTCTCATTCCGCATCTAGAAAAGTACACATTAAACACTCATTACTTTCCGTTATTAGTAATAGCAGCAGTAGTGTTAGTAATAATAGTAGCAGTAGCAGTAACAGTAGTAATAGTAACAGTAAGTATACTAATAGTTGTAGTAGTAGTATTACTAGATAGTAGTAGTTGAAGTAATAATAGTATCATTAGTAGTAGTAGTTGTAGTAATAGTAGTAGCATTAGTAGTAGTATCAGTATTAGTAACAGTAATAATAGTAACAATTAGTATACTAATAGTTGTAGTAGTAGTTAAAGTAGTAGTATTAGTAGATATTAGTAGTTGAAGTGATAATAGTATCATTAGTAGAAGTAGTAATAGTAGTAGCATTAGTAGTAGTAGCTTTACTAATTGTAATTGTAGTTGTAGTAGTAGTAGTAGTAGTAGTAGCATTAGTAACAGTAATATTGCAGTAGTAGTAGTAGTAGTAGTAGTAGTAGTAGTAGTAGTAGTAGCATTAGTAACAGTAATATTGTCGTAGTAGTACTAGGAGTCCGCAGGCCGAAATCCGTTAATCGGGTTGTTATAGCCAATTAAGTAAGTAAGTAAGTACTAGTAGTAGCATTAGTAATAGTAGTACTAGTAGTAGTAGTACTAGTAGTAGAATTAATAATAGTAATATTGTAGTAGTAGTACTAGTAGTAGCATTAGTAATAGTAATATTGTAGTAGTAGTACTAGTAGTAGCATTAGTAATAGTAATATTGTAGTAGTAGTACTAGTTGTAGCATTAGTAATAGTAATATTGTAGTAGAAGTACTAGTATTGTAGTAGTAGTACTAGTATTGTAGTAGTAGTACTAGTATTGTAGTAGTAGTGGCATTAGTAATAGTAGTAGCAATAGTAATGGTAATGTTGTGGTAGTAACATTAGTAATAGTATTAGTAGTGGTATAGTAGTAGTAGTAGCAATACTGGTAACATTAGTAGCATTACTAGTAACATTCGTAGTAGTCGCAGCATTAATAGTAATGCTCGCAAAAGTAGTATTGTAGTAGTAGTAGCATTACTAGTAACAGTCGTAGTAGTTGCAGCATTAATAGTAATGCTCGCAGTAGTAGTATTGTAGTAGTAGTAGTAGCATTAATAGTATTACTCCCTGTAGTAATATTTCTGACACATTAGTAATAGTAGTAACATTAGTAGTAGTAATAGTATTGTTGTGGTAGTAACATTAGTGATAGTAGTAGTGGTATAACAGTAGTAGTAGCATTACTAGTAACAGTCGTAGTAGTCGTACCATTTATAGTAATACTCATAGTAGTAGTATTGTAGTGTTAGTTGCATTACTAGTAACAGTCATAGTAGTCGCAGCATTAATAGTAATACTCGCAGTAGTAGTATTGTAGTAGTAGGAACATTAGCAGTATTACTGGTTGTAGTAATATTTCTGACATTAATTTAGAAAATTTAATCGACTTTCTCACAAATTTTCATATTAGCCATAAGATATAATCGAACAATATGTCCGATTTCAAAAACTCTCAATAATTTGGAATAGTATTCAACCTACTAATTGTATAGCATTCTTACTTTTCAGAAAGTCAGCCTCTCCCCGAAAAATATCAAAGTGCGGTGTTGTAAACAGTCTCTGTCTACGATGGGTTACCCCACTAATTATATTTCTTCGAATATGAAAATTTTACGTATTGTCCTTAACGCTAACTCTACATTTCCATATACAAATAATGTATTGCAATCAATAACTAAAGTAGTTTGTATTTTTCTCCTTATGTAAATACAATTTGTGTGATTATCATCATTTATTTATGATATCAAAACATTTCTATTGTTATACAATATAGGTATGTACGTATACCATAAATTATTATTTACGTTTATTTACCGGTGGATTTTCATATTTTTACTATTTTTATTTGGATGGCAGACAATAATTGAAAAATATTTCTGGCTTTCATTTGTAGGTATGAGGGATTTTTTTATTGTAAGTTTTTTAAAATTGAAAAATCCATTTGAAATTTCCCTTCTATACATATAAGAAATTGCTACAGTTTTCCACTATTATACAAAAGCTTAAATAGGACTTTCAGGGTACAAATTTATCTGATTTTGTTAATTTTTGCAATCTTTCCTAATTTTTTTTAAAGTCATTTTAATTTAAAAACCGTTCCATGATTGTGTTTTAATAAATCAGCTTTAAAATGTTTCTTTGTAATAGATATGCATACTTACACTGGCACTTCATTTCACAATACTACATATACATACATACATACAATACGTATACGGTAGTCACAACAACAAATTAATTTATTTGCTTAACAAATACTATTTGAAACAATTAATTCTGTACTTTCGATTCCTAAAGTGCAAATATTTGCGCAGACTTCACACATTAAAACCCAATCAAGTTAATGTGCACAAAAACCCAAAAGCCTTAATCTTTATGGCAAATAAAGAAACCCCATCTAAACAATTAATACCGTATTCGAAAGCACTTACTACAACAAGTGATTGGTAGAACAACAACAACAACAACAATAATAACAATAACACAAATAATAGCAATAACAACCAATACAACAACACTTTTATCATTCCATCAAAAGAAAATCATTATCATTAACGTTATTTAAGCCGTTAAAAGAACAATCAAACAAAAGACTGAAGTGTACTTGGAAACAGACTCAAACCCCCCCCCGATCACAATCACTCACTCGCAATCGCATTTTAACACCTCTACATAAAATAACCCAGTAAACATTTTTATAAATACAATTTTATAAAGAGAGCATTGTTTTCAGGAAAATGTTATCGTTTTTTATAAGGCTCTTGCCAACTCAATATAAATATCTAGGTTTTGGTCTATGACTTCTTAAATACTCATGAAGAAGCGTTTTAAGTGCTCTAACGATGAGTCGATCATCAAAATATTGCAGTTTTGCTACTTGCAAACAATTTTAAAGTTTAACCACAGTAATTGTAACGCCTAAGAAAAATTGAAATACTCGTATAAAGCGATTAGTATGTAGAGCCCGAATTTTATTTGATACGATATCTACAATAGCTTTACACGTCATACCGAATGGGCAAAATACTTGTTATAAGCTTTGAAGTGATTAAAAAAGAACATGTTTAGTCTTCAGATAGTAGGCTTCACTACTGAGTCTATGTATATGATGATTAGTAAATGAACTAATTGAGTAAAATAAGACGAAAAAACTTCAGCTCTATCTGATAATATCCAAAATAAGGATGCTTTCATTGTTACGTCCTTTAAAGATCCTAAATTTGTTACTCTGCTCTGCTACTCTTGCAGCTATCGATATGAAGCAGTTTCATAAGTTGACGATGAAATATTGGTGAGTGAAAACGATAAAAGTCTTTAGTTAGGATAAGAACCGAGCTTCCCACATCACCCATGTTTTATGTGTCAATTTTATCGGTGAATGGAGGGACCTACAGATTGAAGTCAACTCCGAACGAGAGATTTTACATGACAATTTTATTCATTCTGAGATTTTTTCCCTAGAAGATTACGAAGAGAAAGTCACAGGAAGAAATATAATTTTTTCATTTTCATATTTTGCAAAGTTTGAGATATCTGAGCCACCGGTGGAGTCCTCGTCTAAGAAGCCAACAAGCTACTTATACGGCGACTGAAGAGGTCTTATAACAACAGGTAGAAGTGCCGTAGTCTTGCAGTAGTATGTTGGTTTATTAGACGTGAGACCACGGTCCAAACCTCAAGTCAGACACCTAAACCAAAAAGAAGTATGAAAAAATATTTCTCCGGTTACTTCCTCTCCACAGCCTTCTGGCAAGAACTTTGAGAGTAAAAAAAATTGCCATGAAAAGTTTTTCAAAAATCTGTCGTTCGGAGTTGACTTTAAACTATAGATCTCGTAACTCTTATATAAATTTAACACACACAACATAAGTGGTATGTGTAGCAAGATCGTAATACAGATTGAAGAGTTGTAATGGCTAATTATGTATCAGAGATCAGCAATGAATCGCTTTTTCGCTACTCATAAGTACTCATGCAATTTTGAGTGTAAGTGAATCAACACAATTGAAATTTAACTACTCTGATTCATTCGTACTCGCCACAACATTGATTTATAAGTATAAGTAGCAAGGAGTATGAGTACAACGTTGACATCAAACTCACAACATTCGAAATATGTTTGATTCATTCGAGTATTCACTTGTGGTTATTTTAAGATTCTCTTATCGCCAGTAAATAAACACATACATACATAATTGGCTATTACAACCCTTCAGTCTGGATTATTGGCCTAGTTTCTCACACCACAGTTTAAAGTCGACTCCGAACAACAGATTTTTGTTTGAGAAACTTTTCATGGCAGTTTTTTTTTACTGTCAGAGTTTTGTCAGAAATCTGCTGAAAGGAAGTCGCCGATGAAATAATTTTTGTACAGTCAAACCCGGTTATAATGAACTGCGTGGCACCAGATAAAATAGTTCGTTATGGGCAAAGTTCGTAATAAAAGGGGTGAAGTCATAGAAGAAAATATAAAATAGAAATAATTTTTATCATTTATTAAAAACAAAAAGAATTTTTTTTTTTATTAAAATCCAAAAAATATGTGTTAATTCTTTTTACCTATCAGCTGATTAAAGAGTGATGAGTTATGATTTAATGCTGCCATATGAAATAAAAGTAAAGACTATTGCCACACTTTAAAGTTATTTCTAAGGGTTCGTTATAAACGAGTTCGTAATAAAGGAAGTTATTTATAAGAAAATTATTAAAACAGTTGGGACTTGAAAATATGTAAGTAAGAACCAAGAATTCGTTATAAAAGAGTTCGTTGTAAACGAGTTTGACTGTATTTTGTTTTGATGTCTGGCCTGAAGCTCGAACCCTAGCTTTACTATTACACTACCTATTAGACTATGGCGACTTCTAAATGAATACAGATTTTTCATTAAAAATGAATAATTTATTCCATAGAAGTCCATTGAAGTCGCCGTGTAGTATGTTGTAGTATGTTGGCTTATTAGACGAAGTTCGTATCTCAGATCACACATCAAAACGAAAATATTTCTTCGGCGACTTCCTCTCAGCAGATTTCTGGCAAAGACTCTGAGAGTAAAAATTGCCATGAAAAGCTTCTCAAAAATCTGTCTTTCGGAATCGACTTTAATGTATAAAATTAACGCACACAACATAAGTGGTGTGAGAAACTATGTCGTAATCCTGACTGAAGGGTTGTAATGGCCAATTATGTATGTATGTAGAAGTCCATTTACTTGTTACTTCCGTTAAGGTCAAGGTAGATTTCACGTAAAAGGCAGATTTGTTTCAACAAAAATTCATTAATTTTAGAATAGAAATCTGTTTACTTGCTGTCTTGCGGATTACTTCCGTATTATTCGCTTATTTTTAAAACTTTTTGCTCTGCAACATCAATACAAGCTTTGTATAGATTTTAAATCTATTTGATAGCCTTTTTGATAATTTCAGTTTTTCATTAAAAATGTTCATTTGGTTTTCTGAGTACGTACCATACATACGTAAATGAATGTAAATTTTAATACAAAAACAAATTAAATTTTGTGATCATTCCCTTACACTTACACTTCTGCTACAATACTATGTGGGAAGCAGTTGCCTTGCTTTGCTTTGGTTTGGTTTGTGTATCAATTAAAGAGTTTAATTAATACAACAAACTTTTTAAACGATTTTAATTTCAAAGACATTTTAACGTGCACCAGCATAAGATTTGAATACAATGGAATTGCTGGTGCTGCTGCTGCTACCACAGCTCAACAGAGAGAGAAAGAGAGAGAGAGAGAGACCAAGACAAGAAGGAATTTTTCTTCTTTCTTTCTTTCTTAACTCATTTACAGCTTAAAACAATGACAATTTTTGCTTAAAGAACTTTAACACAATTTTTCTGTCAATTCTTAACGAATATCAGGTTTTACTTTCATGGTGGCGAATGTCTGTCTTTTCGTACAATATGCTGGTGGTGGATGGAGTGTCTTTACATTGTTTGCTAGTCCGCACGCCTTGATGCTCGTTCACTGGTTTATTTGTCTATGAAACTGTGTGTGTGTGTGTCTGGTATGTCTACCTGTTTGTTGCTTGTCTATTTACGGTTAAAACTGTTCTTCATTTCATTTCTTAAAAAAGAAAAGTTTTTCCTGTGTTTTCTGTCTCTTCTATTTTTCTCTCGCGATTATTTACTTGAAAAGTTTCTTCTTAACGCCTTTAGTTTTCTTCTCTTTCTCACTCTCTCTGTCTTCATTTCAAGACAAAAGCCATACAATACTTGGGTGTGTAGTTAAAAAAAGTTTTGCTGTAAATATTCTACGAGTTAGAGTTACAAAACATGGCCACCCAACACCATTACCAATACCGAGCAACAACGGTTATGGTTGTCTTATTAAAAAGCAAAAACTTGACATTTTTATTTTCTCTTTAATGATTTATTTATTTATTGTTGTTATTATTGTTGTTGTTCTTTTTTTTTACTACCTTTATCTCCTTCTTCTCCATTTTTTTTTTTTTGTTAGCTTTCTGGATTCCTTTCAATTAGTAGAAGAGAAAATTTATTTTTCGAAAACGTATTTATCGTTGGGTGACCTTTTTCTAAATACCTGCCTTAAAGTGATGCTAAATAAAGTTATTCCTTTAACTTGGCCCCCCAACAACAATACAAAACAATTTTTGGAAAATAATTTATACAAACTCTCTACACCCCGACACCTAATAATAAAAAAACCTTTATAATTGAGTTAAAGTTGAATTGAAGTAAATATTCACAAATTTTTTACACAAATAGTTGGTGAAACAATTTGTTTTGTTTTTTTCTTTTCTTTTCAGTTCTGTTTTTCCAAGTTAATTTGAAAGTCAATTAATTACTTAATAAAACGATCATACTATAGGAAATATTAATTAAATGAAAATAAGTCCATAATATAGTAAACGATACAAAATTTTTAATAAGTTCAAAGCAGGTACAATATATACAGGGTGGCTGATATATTTTTTTAAATTTTTTTTTAAATTTTATTCTCCTTTATGATGTTATTTTCAGTCGTCGTCGTGGTCTAGTAGGTAGTGTGCTGGCTTATTAGACGTAAAGCCAGGGTTCGAGTCCCAGGCCAGACATCAAAAAAAAAGTGTTTTTTCGGCGATTTCTTCTCATTCTCTTCTTGTTTCTCAAAAATCTGTCGTTCGGAGTCGACTTTAAACTGTAGGTTCCGCCACTTCTGTATAAAATTAACACACACAACATAAGTGGTCCGAGAAACTGCGGGCTTTTTGGGGACGCTTGCTGTAGACTGTCTAATGGTGAAGGTATAGCACTGGCCATTTTATAGTCACCAGCAGTAACTCGTTTCCTTACCGCTCTCATCTTCCCGCTTTCCATCTTTCCTAAAAACCTGCACAATGCACTGCATGAGTAGGGGCCATACCCTGAGTGCATGTTTTATAAAAAAAAAATTGTGCTGATTAAATATAAAAAACTTTATTACTATGAGTTATCCAATCCTCAACCAAGATGTCACGCAACCGATGCCATTTGTATTGATTTAAAGACAACAGTAACCATGGCAGCCAGGCAATTTTCAAAAATCTGTTCAAAAATGACCATTTGATTTAGTTTAAATTTAGTAAGTACGAGATAACTCGTAGTTGGCACCCTAGAAAGCAACACAATCTACGAGTTTTCTCGTAGTTAGCAGTCAACGTGTTCATAAAGCTTTCCTCACACTTTCTATCTACCCTTGAAGCCTTTCGCATTAACTGTTTCTGAAGTAGGCTTGAAGTATTTTTTAATCTTCAAACTTCTTCAAAGCAAGCGTTAACACTTTAGATATCGATCACAGCAATATTAAACGTAACATTAATTTTTAAAAACCCCGCCTTCATACAGGGTGGCTGATATATAATGCAACAAAGTAAAGCGCAATATTTTTTTAATTTCTTTTTTTAATTTTATTCTTCAAAAACAAAAAAGTGTTGGAAATAACATAAAATTTTTCAAATCAATTTAGATTTGTTTGAATTGGCCACCTTCAAACGGCCGACAAAGTCATCACAGGCTGCGCGAAAGTGGCTCTGCGGTATTTTGGCCCTATCTCGGCGAAGCGCCGCCTTGAAATGATCGAGACTTTGCTATTTTTTAGTTAGAACCTTACTCTCCAAAATACCGCAGGCGCAAAAGTCCAGAGGATTGAGATCCAGAGATTTCAGTGGTCATTGTGCGGTAGAAATGAGGCAAGGAACCTGCTTTTTAAGCCATTCTTAGTTGAAGCATGCTGAGTGCGGTGCTGCTGAGTCCTATTGGAATGTCCATGGTCTGCGGCCGAAACGTTTGTCTGCCTAGGACTTCAATACTTTCTTTAAGATATTTTCCCGATTATATTCGGCATTTATTCTGACCCCACGGGCGATGAATACTAGCGGGGAGCGACCACACCATTACCATCGGCGGCGCTTGAGTTCTGGTGGCCCATCGCAGGTGTAAATTTTCAGCTGACCTCTTTGGCAAGTAAACCCAATTATTTTGTTTGTTCATAAACTCCTTAATTTGGAATGGCTTCTCATCGGAGAAGACCAAATTCGGTAACTGGCTACATTCGTGCAAGCGAAGTAACTCCTTGGCTCTTTCCAATCTAACTTTTTTGTCCATCGATGAGCTTTTGGACTTTTAGTCCAAGTTAATTTTTCAATATGTATTGCTTCCATTCTCGCGATATGTTCAGCTCACAAGCAATTTTTCTACCACTGCGGCGTGCACTTCTATCAAATCTGGCCTTCACTTTTCGGATCATTTCTGGTGCAATGCAACACTGCCAGTATCACGGCAACGAGCAATGGTACGAGAAACAAAAGATTTATTCACATTTAAATGCTGGAGGGCTTTAACGATAGCCACCTGTGGTTTTCCAGTCAAATATAAAGCAATCACACTATCACGCTTGAATCACATCACGAATAACTTTTTTTCTGAATGCAATAGATCAAAATGCTTTTGTAAGCTTGTAAATAATAAAATGAACTGTCACTGGGATAAATCTGTCAGTTGTCAGACGAGAGTTTTACAAATGAGAACAACCTGAAGTTGGTTGCAAAACATATCAGCCATCCTGTAAAAACGTTTGAATTGTATGTTTGTAGCCGAGATTTGGCACAAAGAAGCGGAAGTTTTTGGTCTCTCATTTTCTGTAGACTATGACTGAACTCTTCAATAGTAAATTTTACTGCATAAAGAGATTTATTTTGTGGAAAGATTGTTCCTATATGCACTGTTTGATCCTGTTTGATGCTTTTGGTATGGGACTAACATCAAATAGCTATTTTGTATGGACTATTTGATCCTGTTAGATGGAACTGGTATGGCAAACACAAGTGAGATGTTACATTTCAACGAGACGCCGTA
Organism: Sarcophaga peregrina; assembly: GCA_014635995.1. Taxonomy (NCBI): domain Eukaryota; kingdom Metazoa; phylum Arthropoda; class Insecta; order Diptera; family Sarcophagidae; genus Sarcophaga; species Sarcophaga peregrina. Next base: position 82,857,644 of record CM025792.1, on the reverse strand, counting down.
AATAAATGATAAAATATCCGGCTGTTGGATGAAAGCGTTCATTATGTACATGTATGTGTTACTTCTTATAGTACATGTTGTATTTAAATATTATTCTTTAATATTAATTCTAAAGCACTTTTTTGTCGGTTGCAAATATCTCCCATACCACCGCATCAAATTTAATGAATGATATTTCATTTTAAAGCTAATATCTAACAGAAATGGCGAAAAATAATACGAAATTGAAAAATTAATATTTTCATTGATAAAAATTATATTTTATAAAGAACTGCATGATAATACTGTTGTCATTATGATTATATGTTTTTGTTCAAGTGTGGTAATACAGGGTCGCTTAATAGTAATGCAGTTCTACATAATGTAGTATGTTTTAAAATCCATTCTGGTAATACCGCTATTTACTATAATGCCGTTTATTACCTAAGTCAGTTATGTATAAAATGCATATTAAGTTGTAAAAACTGTTTTGGAAATACTTTGCAGTAGTTATTAGATCAAGTGCGATAAATAGGGTCGCTTAATTGTAATGTTATCTCACATAATAATATATAAAGTAGTAAAACCCATTTTGGTAATGTCGTTATTGTCATGGCAGTGGTTGTTTTATAAAGTGTATTAATACGGGTTAATAAATGGTACCAGGCTTATCGTAACAAACTTAGGAGAGCACATTATATCAGGCAAAATTATTCATACCGATAAAGCTGTACTCATACCCCGAATCAAACTTACACCTTCTAATCCATTTGAACCTTCCGAAAGACACGAAAACAATTCCCTGTGAAAGTTGCTTTTCCTATGACGATGACGAAATATTTGCACGGGTCATCTAGTTATTCTTTAATTTTTTTAATATTCTAGCAATGCTTCTTGAGCCTCCTTATTTATTTTGTTGTGAAGCACTAGACAGGCATAGTTTTCTGAATAATTTATTTTAAAAGTAAAGGTAGACGCATTCAATTAAGTTAATATTTGTAATAAAGAAGAAAAAGAAGAAAAACTAAATAGACATGCCACAGTTTTATAACTCTATACGTACGTAATCATTTTATTTTTTATTTGCATTTAATTTAAGCCCTTTTCCCATTTGATTTCTTTTGCTGCCCACCTTTTCTTTTGCCTTTTAATGAGTAAAAGGTAAATATCACTGTGAAAGAAATACTTCCACTATGTGTGTGTGCTGGTTTTCAAAGAAAAACGACTTTATAAATAACAAATTACTGTTGCATGCATGCGGATGGATGGATGTAAATATGTTTGCAACAAATGCAACAGCATGAACGAAAACAGTAGCATTTATTTATAATCGGAATTGTATGTGTAAACATATTGTATTTGTATGTAAATAAATATATAGGAAAGGGGAATAGTATGCCATACAAACGAAATGGATAAAAAAAAATTGAATACTTGCAGTCTACCTATTCGTAATAAAGGTGTGTTCCCCTGAGTGCGGCATTTCCAGACTAATGGCATATTAAAAAGCTTAATTTGTTAACATTTGTTGGAGTTTTTTTTTTTTTTTTTTCATTGTAAATAAATATGAAAAAACATATTTTATTTGCTTCCATTATTTTTATTTACATTCGAGTGTAACCGTCTCCTGTATGTGCATGTAACAAAAATTGTTGCATACAACTACAGGGGCTACAACAGCACGAACTTAATTTGATTTCTTATACCGGCACTACATAATTTCCTTTTTGTTTTTGTATGTAAAAAAAAAAGTGCCACCCTTTACATGTCGAATGCGGCAGAAAAAGTACAATCCAGAAAGAAAAAAGAAAAACGAAAATGGGGGCCTACAAATTCCACCCACTATCACTGGCTATGCCGCCCAAATCAACTGAGACGTCGACACACTAAAGTATTTACAAATAATTTTCTTTGTAAGAAAAAAAACACAAACACAACGTATAATTTTGTTTGTCGCGACATGTGACGCGACATAAAATATTGCATTTAAATTGTGTATTTAAATATTTTGGGAAAATTTTCTTTTAATGCATGATAATTAAATTCATTGCTTTTCATTGATACTTCTTCTCTCTCTTTAAAACTCACTGTGAATAAAATTCTGTTTAAATACGCTCACATGTGGTGCCTCTATGCATCAGGTATCAGTAGCCTATCATAGCAAAACTGAACCGTTTATCTAGAAACAAGGCGCTCTGTGAAAATGTCTTAAGGACCTTTATCCGACCACGGATGCAGCGTAACTCTCATGTATGGCCCCGTACTTCTAAATCTATTTTGAAACTTCTCGACCGCATATAGGAGAGGGCGAAGGTGCTTATTAATGACAGTAGAGTATCCAACTCTATTGATTCCTTGGAGCATCGTCGCAATGTTTCAATGTTTCATTGTTCTATCGCTACTATAATGGGAGGTGTTCTCGAGAGATAAGGGGCTTGGTTCCCGATAATCACATATTTTTACATGGTACTCGTACTTCTCGCAGAGCACATCCTTTTGTGATTGATTGTCCAGTGAACGGCACAATGCATTACAGGGAAAATTCATTTTTTGTCCGCACTGTTCGCTTGTGGAATGATCTTCCTGCGGAAGTTTTTCCCGTCAGTTACGATATACGACAGTTTAAATCAAATGTCCACAAACACTACTTCCCTATTCACCTTCCTATGACATATTTTCCTAAACCTGCACAATGCACTGCGTGAGTAGGGAACATACCCTGAGTGCTGGTTTTATAAAAAAAAAAAGTTGCTACGTGTTGGTGGCCAGCACACTCAAGTTTTGCTTACAATTTTCCTTTGGATTTTTTTCTTTTAACCTTTAATCCACTGAGTCCATTTCTTCTTCGATTTCAAGAAATGGGATTTTTGCTTTCGCCGATACACACTAGAGAAAAATACTTCCTTCATTGACATACAGGGTAGCTGATATGTATTGCAACCAACTTCAGGTTGTTATCATTTGTAAACCGCTCGTCTGACAGCTGACAGATTTATTCCAGTGACAGTTGATTTTATTATTTACAAGCTTACAAAAGCATTTTGATCTATTGCATTCAGAAAAAAAATTTTTTCGTAATGGAATTCATGCGTGATAGTGTGATTGCTTTATATTTGGCTGGAAAACCACACAGGTGATTATCGTTAGAACCCTCCAGCATTGTTAAGGTGAACAAATCTTTTGTTTCTCGTACCATTGCTCATTACCGTGATACTGGCAGTGTTGCATCGCGTCCAAAAAGTGGACGAAAAAACCGGTAACAACACCAGAAATGACGCGAAAAGTGATGAACAAATTTGATAGAAGTGCACGCCGCAGTGATAAAAATTGCTCATGAGCTGAACATATCATGGGAACGGATGCAACACATATTGAAAAATGAGCTTGGACTAAAGCCATTGAAGTCCCAAAATGGGCAAGAGCCAAGAAGTTACTTGTCTTGCACGAAAGTAGCCAGTTACCGAATTTGGTTTTCTCCGATGAGACGCCATTCCAAATTGAGCAGTTTATGAACAAACAAAATGATCGGGTTTACTTGCCAAAGAGGCCGGCTGAAAATTTACACTTGCGATTGGCCACCAAAGCTCAAGCGCCGCCGTTGGTAATGGTGTGGGTCGCCGTAACGGCCGATGTTCGCTCCCCGCTCGTATTCATCGACCGTGGGGTCAAAATAAATGCCGCATATTATCAGGAAAATATGTTAAAGACAGTATTGAAGCCCTGGTTGACAAACATTTTGGCCGCAGACCATGGACATTCCAATAGGACAATAGCACCACCGCACTCAACACGCGTCAACCAAGTATGGCTTAAAAAAAGAGGTTCCTCGCTTCATTTCTACCGCACAAAGGCCACCAAAATCTCCGGATCTTAATCCGTTGGACTTTTACGCCTGGGGCATTTTGGAGGGTAAGGTTGTCACTTGAAAATACCAAAGGGTTGATCAAAGCTAGGTCCCTGACTTTTTGAATTACAGACATCAGGTCAGACATCAAAACGAAAATATGAAAAATTACTTCTTCAGTGACTTCATCTCAGCAGACTTCTGGCAAAAATCCTGAGAGTAAATAAAATTTCCAGGAAAACTTCTCAAAAATCATACATACATACATAATTAGCCATTACAACCTTCCAGTCAGGATTACGACCAAGCTTCTTACACCACTTATGTTGTGTGCGTTAATTTTATACATGAGTGGCGGGACCTACAGTTTAAAGTCGACTCCGAACGACAGATTTTTGACAAGCTTTTCATGGCAATTTTTACTCTCAGAGTCTTTGGCAGAAATCTGCTGAGAGGAAGTCACCGAAGAAATATTTTTCGTTTTGGTGTCTGACCTGGGATTCGAACCAGGGCCTTTCGTCTAATAAGCCAACACACTACCTACTAGACCACGGCGACTTCTCAAAAATCTGTCGTTCGAATTCGACTTTAACTCGCCACTCATGCATAAAATGAACACAAACAATATAAGTGATGTAAGAAGCTAGGCTTGGTAGTCCTCACTGAAGGCTTGTGGTGACCAATTATGTATATTATGTACTATGTCTGGTTATACCTCCACTAACAACAACCGCATTTAAGCATCTTTTCAAAAAGGTTATGTAGTGCCGAAGAAGTATTTGGTCTCCCATGCACACAATTTTCATAAAAAATAAAATTTTAATCAAAAATCTGTTCATTAATTATGAATATTAGAATTCCCAAAACTGTATACAAAATACAAAATACCCAAAAATACTGTGATTTTAAAAATACTCTGCATTTACCAAATGTTTCAATAAATTCGAAGCCATTATTTTAGGAATATTACGACAACATTTGTTAAAAGTTTATGGCGCTTCTACGAGTACAACTTTTGCAAAATATCCACCCCTTGAAAAAAAAAATACCACAAATTTGAAATTTTTATTTCCGTAATGCTATTTAGAATTTTAATTCCCAAAAAAATTAAGAGCATAAAATATTGTCGTTGCTAATTAAAGTAAACAATTTAAGTGGCTTGATTTAAAATTCCATTACTTTTTATGAGTTTTAATATAAGGAAACTGCGTTAATGGGACAACCAGTAGAATGATGCGTAAGAACATGTAAGGGAAGACATTTAAAAATCAAAATATCATCAACGTCTTACCACCCCACCTCTCCGCCATATTCTTGTTAAAACTGGTGCAATAAAAATCTAAAATTTAGATAGGAAAACCTAATGTTTTTAATTTTCTAACTGGTTGTACGCTTCCAGTCAATGTTAATAATTTTGTTTTTGTTTTTTTTCTTATTCTTTTTCTCTTCTTGTTCTTTTTATTTTTTGCTTTATTTTAATTGAAACAACACCCGTATAATTTGCTTGTCTTTTCTCATCATCTGTTGAGTTGATTTCAAATCGAAGGGTTGGCAACAAGCAATCGTTTACCCCTATCTAGTGTATTAGTGGGTATGAGAGTGTGTCTGTGAGAGATACAACTTCGTTTTTTGTTCTTATTGTCTGGCTGCATGCCTGTCCTTCTGCCTGCCCGCTTTTGTTCGAAGAAATCAACGCACACCACCCGTGTGTACAGATATTTATGCCATTCGATTATAGTTTTAATCCCCCCCTTTCTCTCCTTTGCATCCCAAATCTTTTAAAACGTAATTGTTATGCAAAAAACGATCTTTAAGTAGAGAGTTCGGGGTTTCAAGCAGCAGGCAATCACACTTAATACGACGGAGTACTGGTTGTTGGTTGCATTACATGTTTGAAGTTGTTCTTGATTAAATGATTTCTTAATTGTTTTCGATTTATGCCAACTGTGTCTGTGTGTGTCTTACTTAGAGAAAATGAACAAATGAACGTTACTGTGTGATTTCACCATGTGTTGTACTTCTGCGTTCGTTCGTTCGTTTGTTTGTTTGTTTGCTGGTTCCTGTTGATTAGTGTTGATTATGATAAAATATGTTGCGGCATTGTTCCTGTTCTTTTTTTTTTTTGCGTCCATATTTTAATGACTAATAATTATGCTCAATTAACGTGATGTTTATGATTATTTTAAATATGACATGTAATATGAAATAATTGTCGTTTATTTTCCAAATAGATTTTGTAATTATGACAGCAATTTAAATGGAAATATATAGACGAACATAATTGTAATGTGGACAATTAAAATGGCATTTAAATAATAATTACACCGGGAAAAAGAACATCAGTTTTATGATTCGTTTGATGATTTTTTTTCTAACCAATTTCCATAAATAAATAAAGTCCCGTATGTGAGAGTCACAGGACAAGTAGATATTTCGTAATACCTTAATGGTCTAATACATAACAATTGATTTAATTAATCAAAACCAATTTTAAGCCTGCTAAAGGCCTCTTTCAATTGTTTGTAGAATTAAAAGCAAATCAAAAATCATAGCCCGATCCATGACATTTAAAATTTTGCATCCATTTTCATTAAATACACACACCCAATATGTGATACATAACTTATTCATGTAGAATTTACAACACATAGAGTAAATTTTCCCTAAGTTTTCCACAACTATATACATACATAATTGGCCATTACAACCCTTCAGTCAGGATTACGACCTAGCTTCTCACACTACTTATGTTGTGTGCGTTAATTTTATACATGAGTGGCGGGACCTACAGTTTAAAGTCGACTCCGAACGACAGATTTTTTGAGAAGCTTTTAATGGCAATTTTTACTCTAAGAGTCTTTGCCAGAAATCTGCTGAGAGGAAGTCGCCGAAGAAATATTTTTCGTTTTGATGTCTGACATGGGATTCGAACCCAGGCCTTTCGTCTAATAAGCCAACACACTACCTACTAGACCACGGCGACTATATTTTTTCCACAACTAATCTGTCTTATTTTCTACGTCATTGATTATTTCCATTGATTACTTGTATTAACAATACAATACAACATCAGAAATAGATGGTAAGCATAGCTGCCAGATTTGACGATTTAAAAAAATGTTATTTTGACGACATGACGATTTATGGCCTTATTTTGACGATTTTAAGCAATTAAAAATGTACACCATTTTCTTTACTTTGGTACATTGAAGGCTTCCTTAAGCTTTGTATAACAAAGTCTAAAGTATTATATTTTTAAGTTATTTTCGAATACCTGTGTTGATTTTTCTGTATTTTATACCGTTTTAATCCCTGATAAATTACATCGTAGTTGATAATAAATTATCATACGCCGTTGCAGACAATTTTAAAAATTCGATTATAAGTCCTAATTTTAACATTGGAAGTACAAAGGCAAATGCCATAATTTTTTTTTCATTACGACCAACACTCAGAGGTTGAATACTAGGTTTGAATATCTTTATACCATAAGTAACAGAAAAGATCTCTGCAGGAACGCAGTTCCACACACGAATAGTCCGTCTAACAAACGAACTTTGTCTGAAATCCAGTGCGCGATACACTAATCGACCACATACGGATGTGCTGGCCGAGAACGACGAGTGTTACATAAGAATACATGATTTTCATAAAAAAACTCCCCTTATTTCGCTACAGCAATATTCATTGTAGTAGCGAAAGGACAGTAACACAATCCACATTGCAACGATGCTCCAATGAGTCAACGGAGTTGGAACACTATTGTGATTAACGATCTACTTCGGCCTCACCTGTACGCGATCAAGAAGGCTCAAAATACCCATACATGAGATTTGTATTCCATTTTCAGTCGGTTATAAATGGTGTAATTTATAAGTAGATTAGGTGAAGTAAAGTATTTATTGCAATGTCATAAGAAACCAGGGTCACTTCTAGCAAGTCAAGATCTTCTGACTCCCCAATATTTATACCACACATGGGTAAAGATAATGCAATATTATCGATACTTAACGTTGACATTATGTGTTTTTGTTTTTAAAATCTTTCAATTTATTTATTTATTTTTTCTGACGATTTTTTTACGATTTTAATGAACGTCTTTGACGATTTTGACGATTTTTCCCCAAATATTTGACGATGTGATGCGTAGTCTAGTAGGTAGACAACTCCAGGACAGACATCGCGATCAAATCAAAGAACGAAAATATTTCTGCGGTGATTTCCTGTCTGTAGATTTTAGGCAAAAATAAATAAAATTGCCATAAAAATTTTTTAAAAATTTGAAGTAGCATTACACAACACACACAGCATTGGTGCTGTAAGAAACTAGATTGTAATACTGACTGAAGGGTTGTTATTACCGGTTAGGTATATATAACCTCTCACATAATTGCCCTGTTTTTACGTATTTCACAAGAAATTTTTAAGGCCACTGTCGATTTCGGAGTACGGCAGTGAATTTATTTGCTATTCGATAGAAAATATTTCGGTGCTCAATATAGCAGTATCATGCTTCAGTAGAGGACTTGTGCATTCTTTTTTGAACCGGCCTTAGGCATTTTCTGTGTATTTTCCCACTTCCTCTGACTGAACACATTTCTCATTCCAATATGTAGTCAAGGCTATAAGGAATTAGACGCATATAGTATATTTACTATTGAAAGGAGTTTCTGCAGGTTTTCAGTTTAATCGATTTCTCAGTAGTCAAAGCTTTCATGGATATACCGTCTTCCCTGTGGTGAATGCAGTCATATAATTTTGTGTTATCTACTGTCGCTACTTTTTAATCTTCACCGCCTGCTTTTGGATTTTGGTTTTATAATGAAGATACCATATGGACTGCTTAATTCCTAAAACACAACACCCCAGGATTTACTTGTGGATCTCGAACACGTTGTCCTATACACAGTTCGATTACTGCCGCATTACTCAGGCTGAAATAATTGCTGTAAAGATTGTTGCTGTGAAAATCCTGTATCAGAAACTGTAGGATGCTACTACAAGCACATTTACCGATAGTAAGTAACGTCGTCTGTATACCACACCTATGATTGCCCTAAAATTCCCCGGGTGTCTCTGAAGAACACACGGAAATACTCAGCGGTTACCCATTTATTGGCTAGAAAATTTAAGATAACAATAAAACCGATCCACTTACAAAGGATGGCGCAATGAAATTCATACGTGAGATTGGCATTCCACTGCAGAGTCTATTGTCAATTGTACAATATCACATTGTAAATTTCTTCGTCGAATTCCTCTCAGCAGATTCCTAGCAAAAACCATGAGAGTGAATAAAATAGCTATGAAAAGTTTCACAAAAAATCAGTCGTGTGGTGTAAGAAGCTGGGTCGGAATCCTAACTGAAGAATTGTAATGACGAATTATCTATGTATCACACATACATACATACATACATAATTGGACATTACAACCCTTCAGTCAGGATTACGACCTAGCTTCTCACACCACTTATGTTGTGTGCGTTAATTTTATACATGAGTGGCGGGACCTACAGTTTAAAGTCGACTCCGAACGGCAGATTTTTTGAGAAGCTTTCCATGGCAATTTTTACTCTCAGAGTCTTTGCCAGAAATCTGCTGAGAGGAAGTCGCCGAAGAAATATTTTTCGTTTTGATGTCTGACCTGGGATACGAACCCGGGCATTTCGTCTAATAAGCCAATACACTACCCACTAGACCACGGCGACTACTTTCTATATTTAGCAAAGAAACATGAGATAAAGACTTAATTTGCAGCGAGAAAAGACAGCTCTGGCCCAAAATGGATACACACAGGACTACATTTGCGTTAAACCCGACCAGAGTCTATCTTAGGTACTTTATAGTAACTATAACAAGGCCTCTGAGTGTCTACGTTCAGCAGTTGGAAATATCTTACACCGACACCTGCAGAAGTTGTCGCAGTCTAGTAGGTAGTGTGCTGGCTTATAAGACGTAAAGCCAGGGTTCGAGCCCCAGGCTAGACATCAAAAACAAAATACAAAAAGTATTTTTTCGGCGATTTCTTCTCAGCAGATTTCTGGCAAACACTCTGAGATTAAAAATAAAATTGCCAGGAAAAGTTTCTCAAAAACAAATCTTTCGTTTGGAGTGGACTTTAAACTGTGGTCCCGCCACTTATGTATAAAATTAACACACACACAACATAAGTGGTAGTGAGAAACTGCGGGCTTCCTTGGGATATTTGCTGTAGACTGTCTAATGGTGAAGGTATAACACTGACCATTTTAGAGTCACCAGCAGCAACTCGTTTCCTTACCATTCGCATCTTCCCTCTTTCTACCTTTCCTAAACCTGCACAATGCACTGCATGAGTAGGGGTCATCCCCTGAGTGCTGGTTTAAACAAAAAAAAAAAACATAATCATGTCTAAAGGGTTGTAATGACCAATTATGTATGTATGTATATGACGCCTGCAGAAATTGTAACCATGAGAAGACGTCTGGTACTTGGGAACCTAAGAAAAAGAATTCCTTGGCACCCAGAACTTATTCACATAATGTGTCTAGTCAAATAGAATTCAGTTCTTAATAAAACTATCGGAATAGTTTAGAAAAGCCAATTAGGAGTCATGATAGTATGTTGCAGTAGGAAATATCGCTGTAACAATGCGATATTATAGACCTCAAGTAGGCTATTCTCATTGATGAGGCAACCTATCCTTTATCCTTCCCATCAACGGTCTGAAACCATCAACACAAGTGACACTAGGCAAAATAGGCCGTACTCCGGTAATAATTAACATCCATACATATCCGTTGTGTTGGAAGTGCCTCGTTTTTCTTTGATTTTTATTAAAAAGTTAATGGTAGTCTAACAGGTATAACTGAGGTGAAGAGCAATAAATAGTTAAGATTTTACTTCTGAAACTGCTATTATTGAAATTACCACAGAAACTGAAGGTGATATGGACATTGTATTACCCATGAATGTTTTATTACATTTCAAAACACAAAATTCTATCGAAAACAATATCGTTCATTGTCTTCCTCTTCCATAAAAAGGAAAAATCCCACGGATTTTCTTAAATTTCCTTAAGAAATTGGAAGCCGCTAAAACAAAAAGATTTCTTCTTTTTTTTTCGTGGCCCATTAAAATATTAAATTTCAATTCAAATTTCATAAAAAAAAAAGTTAATTTACAATTTGCAAATTTGTTTCTATTTTCGTGGCAAAAAAAGGGAAGACAAAAAGTATAATTTTTATTACCAAAAAACCTTCATCATCATTCTCCTTCATCATCATAACCATCTTCCGTCATGACTCAAGATAAACAATTTTAAAGAGAAGACAGGAAAAACAGTAAAAATATGATGAAAACAATTTTAAAGAGAAGACAGGAAAAACAGTAAAAATATGATGAAAAATAATCATGTGGCATACTGTTGACATACTCTTCACTGTCTTCACCACTCATTCTCCTTTCAGTTTGCATTTATAAGTGAAAAAAATAAAACGGTAACTAGGGTTACTATTTGGGGAACTTTCCCTTTTCCGTATTACTTTTTTAAATTTTTCTTTTTTTGTTTTGTTTTTATTTACCGTTTCATCATTTACTTATGCTCACTTAAAAAGAAGGCAGTCAAATACAAGGGATGTGCCCTACACACTAGAATGAATTAAAATAATTCGACTAGGTTTGGACGGGAAGTACATACAACATGAGTGAAACTGGTGTTGATAAGAGATGTGTTGGTAAATTCGACTGACTTTGACAACATATGCACCTTTACAAGTCAACTGGTAGAATTAGCCGAACGTTCACGTAACGTAACGGAACGTACGTCAATGAGAACGATTAGCAACCGTATTTGTATTATTTTCGTATTTTCATATGAAGTCGCCGGTAATGTAGGTCAGGTCGAAGTGGTAGCTTTGATTATCAAAATTCACTTTAGCACGCCTAGCGGTCCGTTGTGACGCCACACGTAAGCGCAGTCCTTATACTGATCATCGTCCTTTAAACTCATCGAAGGAGATGGTCAGTGCTAGGGTTACACAATTTAATTTTGCTACAATAAAAAGTCGTCGTAGTCAAGTAGGTAATGTGTTGGCTAATTAGACGTAAGGCCACGGTTCATTTCCCAGGTCAGACGTCAAAAGGAATTACAAAACATATTTCTTCTGCGACTTAACTTCAGCAGATTTTTAGCAAAAACTTTGAGAGTAAATAAAATTGCCATAAAAAGTTTCTCAAAAATCTGTCGTACTGAGTCGATTTTAAAGCATAGGTCCTACCACTCATGTATAAAATTAGAGCACACAACTTAAATGAGTGTGAATTGTCAAGAAGATCTCATAAGATTCTTTACCGATTCGCTCAATAACACTAATGTGTTGTTCTATATAATGAAAAGTGGCAACCCTGTTCTTCCAGAATTTGATAAAATAGTGTTAACGAACGCAAGACTTCTGAAAAACATACCAAATGAACTCAACAGCAATTGTTAATCGTTGTTTCTGTTGATATTTATAAATAACTAGCTGTACCCTGCACGTGTTGCTGCGCCCCCGATTAAAATAATTTTGAAGGAAAGGCATTACAGAAATGTCCAATTAATTTTGAATCATTTTTATTGATTTTATTTCCCGTTGTCCTGATGAGTCAGATAAACGGTCCTGAGTAGTATACATTCGATCAGTTTCTAATCTCACTTCTCGTTGTTCAAGTGGTGCATGAGAAAGGGTCTCAGCGGCATATAATCGAAGATTTTCCAGTCATAGTGCTCGTCTGATTCTGAGGCTCGTAATGCTCTTTTCTTCCATGCTTGCGGTGTAGGTCGACCCATTGCTTGTCGTTCATTTTGAATAATTTTCAGTGACGCCATCCATCGGAAATTAATCGCACCAATCTTCGTCGACTCATACGTAACAACTTTGTTAAAGAATGCACAGTTTAAGATTTAATTCATTTTGAGTAATTTTCAGTGGCACCACATATCGCATATTGGTCATACCAACTTAGAAATCTTCATCGGCTCATGCGCAACAGCTTTGCTAAAGATCATAACATGATTAAATGCACAGTTTGCGATTTAATTGATTTTAAGTAAATTTCAGTGGCGCCACCTATCGGATATTGGTTATACCCACTTAGAAATCTTCATCGGCTCAAGCGCAACAACTTTGGTAAAGATCATAACATGATTAAATGTTCAGTTTACAATTTAATTGATTTTAAATAATTTTCAGTGGCGCCACCTGCCGGAAATTAGTCATATCAACTTAGAAGCCTAGCCCAGCTCATGCGCAATAGCTTTGCTAAAGGTCATAACATAATCAAATGCACAGTTTAAAATTTAATTGATTTTAAGTAATTTTCAGTAGCGCCACCTATCGGATATTGGTCATACGAATAGAAATCTTAATCGGCTCATGAGCAACAACTTCGCTAAAGATCATAACATGATCTAATGCATAGTTTACTATTCTATAAAGTGCATACAAACAAACATTCATTTTTATATGTATATAGACTTTGGGAGGTGACACGCCCACTATAGCCAAGCCGCCCATTTTGTTCTTATATACGTCAAAGTCATGCATACAAAAATTTGAGAACTTTAGCTGTTGCAGTTTATGAGATATGCGATATTAAATACTTATTGGAAATGTGGGCGTGGCACCTCGCCTACTTGAAATTTTAAAATAAAATGTAGCCTATAGTTCCTTCCAGACATACAGGAAGGTAATGTTAAAATTTGAAGAAAATCGGTCCAGCCGTTTAGCCTAGTCTATAAACTTCAAATAAACAAAGCCTCAAACAGATAAACACACATTGAATAAAATTTCTTGGAATAGCAAAAAAAAGTCGTAAACCCACAGAGGAAGTGTGTATACATACCAAACGGCTGGAACGACTTATAGCGAAAATTTTACAGATATCCTATGCCCATGTATTTAGTACAAGCCCTCACCTAAATCCTGCTTACTGGCCAAATCTATTTCTCTTACTTTCCTACATACTTAACTGGTTTTTATAACCCTTTAGTCATGTTTAAAACCTAGCTTCCTACCCTAACCATGTTGTCTGAGTCAATGTTTATTCATAAGCACCAGAACCTACAAATTAAAGTCGACTTGGAAGGATTAAGTTTTGAGAAACTTTTCAAATCAAATTTTATTTACATTCAGAAATTGTGTGTCTTTGTCATACTAAAAAGAATAGGGAGAAAAATTTGAGTTAGTTGAAGTCACAAAACCTGTGAATAGCAGAAGAAATTTTGGACTTAAGAAATGTGGGTTCGAATCCAGAATAAAATGCAATGGTTGTTGGCAAACCTATACTGCTAAATCTGGTTACCATAGATAGAATTGCTTGGTTAGCAGGTATTGAAAAAACACGCTTTATTGGATAGAATCTAACAATAGCACATGGGAATGGGGAAACCTATCACTCGGTGTAATATTGTAGCATAGCTTGACGAGTAAGGTAATTCACGAGTGAAGTTCGAAAAGGTAGTAGGCTTATTAAACGTGAGGCTACGGTTCAAACGTTAGGTCAGATATCACATGAAAATATGTTTACTTGCAGTGTTGAAAAATTCAGTACTTTAGTACTTTTTTCAGTACTTTTTCATTTCAATACTATGTACTGCGGTACCCCCACGATGTTTTCAGTACTTTTTTATTATTACATATTTTATGTCTTGAGCTTTTCAACTCGTAATAGATTAGTAACATGCTCTATGTAATGCGGAAGGTAGAATTAGTCTTTAGCCCATCTTAGCCAAACGTACATTCATTTTTAGAACACGAAAATCAATGAAAACGCTTGCCGAACCGTAACGTAATATCAGTAACGTATGTTACATTACGTTTGACTAACCGGGGCTTTTGCGTTCGGTATATTTTTACTTTGAAGCTTATTCTCTGTTTCAGCAGTGCTATACCGCATCAAATAGTCGTCGATGACCAATTCTAAGTTCCTTTCCGGTTTTATTTATATTTCACCAGTAATGTACACCACTTTTTAAGACATTTTGTTGTTGTTGTTGTTGCTGTTGCTACTGTGTTGTATTACCTTTAAAATATTAACCCAGTTTTCAGTTGTTTTATTACAAATAAAACCCATCATCAACCTACTTTTAGTTGCTCTCGTATAATTTACATGATATTACCGGAGAGCACAGCATTTAAAAGTTGTCACCAGGACAACACAAAACAAAAAAAAAAGGGAAAACATTGTAACAGGAAGACACGAAACAAAACAGAAAATATGAAGAGAAGAGAAAAAGAAAAAGGAAAGTATGATGAATGTAAGATGAGAAAGTCTAATAATGATGATAATTTTTAATGAGTTTAGATATTAGCTGCCGGCTAAAAGCATTAGCGCGGTACGGTAGGTAGGTGTACATAAAAGCGGTATGGCGACAACAGATGCTGGTGGTATATTTTACAAGATAATAGGACATCCATTCATTCCCATCCATTGAAGTGTTATTTTAAGGAACATTTTGTTTTATGAGTTTTGAATTTTTACTTACATTTTCAGCGTTTTTAATATTTTTTTTTTCTTTTAGTTTTTTAATCAGTTGTTGAATGCTCGTAAAACTATAATTTCAGTTGTATTTGTGTGTTAAGAGATCTGAAAAAAGAGAGAGAAAAAATTGTTAAAAAAAAATTATGAAACATTTAAGGAATTATTTGAGAAATACAATGAAGATTTATTTATGAATTGTTAGTTTTGGCTGGTAGGTAGGTAGAGGTAACTACCCATCCAAGAAAAAAATATTTTTAGATGGACTGACTTAAGCCGCATTGGACTCATTGTGTTACCACAGTCATTACTATCCCCTAGTCTCGAAAACACTCGGAGCTCCTGATAAAGCGATGTCCATCCTTGACAGTTCCTCCAGATCATCTATGTAAGTAAGTACCCAAGTACTTTCTTCTCCTTTGGCAAAGAGCCGGGCAGCTGGTGAGGAATAGTCTTCTCTTCCTCCTCATCTCTGCAGCTTTTGCAGAAGTTGTTAGCAAGGTGTCCAAGACCAAGGCGCCTCGCATGCGTACCCATAATGCAATGCCCCATAATCGACTCCAAACGACAGTCAGCAGATTTCTGTCGTAGAAATTTATTTTCATATAATTTACGGCCACAGCCTTACGCCTAATAACCCAATACAATAACTTCTAAGCTATGGCGACATGTAGTATTTCCAGGCTTAATTGAACGGCTTAGCATAAGTAGCTTGCATTCATTTGTATATTTTCATCCAAAACTAGGTAGGTAGGTAGGTAGGAATCACAAGGAGATTCACGACATCGATTTCGGACAACAGGGACTGGAAGGGAGGTGTGGCAGTGCAATTTTTTTTGGAACCGGTTGGAATAGCCCAGTCTATAAGACTGCCGTAACACTGTAGTGTCTTTCAGACGGTGACAATACAGTCTGCGACGAGAATTGTTGGGGACGGAAGGGTCTCCAAGCGGAACGTCACAATACTTTCAGATAGCCAGACGGCTATCAAGGCTCTAAGTTCTAATGTAATGAACTTAAAGACGGTGTACGGCTGAAGCAGATATCTTGACAGGATAGTGGAACGATATGATATTCATATCGTATGGCTACCGGGGCACAGTGGTATTCCGGGTAATAGCAGAGCTGATGAGCTTGTCAGGCGGTGTACGACAATCGAACTCTCCGATGAATTCTCGAACTGGGGCATACCTATGAGGACCTACAAGCTCAGGTGGGTGGCGTCGGACACGGGTAGAACGCCTTGTAAAATCTGGCCAAGGCTGGATGAGGGCGCACAATTAGTCTTAAACTCCAAAAAGGTGCGGTCAGTGTAGTTGTCGTTTGGAGTTGACTTTAAACTGTAGGTCCCGCCACTTATGTATAAAATTAACACACACAACATAAGTGGTGCGAGAAACTAGGTCAATAAATATCCTATTAAATCAATTGTAAGAATCTGCAGATTGTGGCATATCCGTAGCCTGGGCCTAGCTAGAGGTTATTTGCATTTTGTCGTACTGTCATCCACTTATTTTTGTTCTTAAACAGCAGTAGAGATATTAAAGCATACTGACAGTGACTATAATTTCCGTTATAAAGAAACTTATTTTCCCAATGTGCCTCAACTAATGATTTCTCATTACAAACCAAAATTTTTTTTTTATAAAATTTTTTGTTTATTTACTTTTTTAACACACTGTATATGCGAAAATCTACTTAATTAAAGTCAAATTTTGTACATAGTTTGAGAACAGAGATTTCCGTTCTTTAGCTTAGTATTTCTGACATTAAATTCTCTATCAATCATTTATCTTTTTAACTCTTCGTTTTCTTCTTCCGTATAATACGGACTATAATTTAAACAAATGGATGCTGGCATAGTACACACCTTTCCATAAGAAAAATTTTTTTTTTAAACATTCTTCATGCACTGATAATAGACTTTAAGATGTGTATGTGTATGTGTATATGAGAGTTTGTGTAATAATTTTTCTTTTTCAAATAATAAGAAGAGAAAGACTATGAAGAGTAACTAAAAAGTAAATGTAGTGTAAGAAAAAGCAAGAAAAAGGGAGAAGAGTAGTTGCTACTATACATACATACTTGTATTGAAGATAAGTTTTCAATGTTCACTTGGTACGATTTTTTAAAAATATTTTATTTTGGTTGCTTCATTGTTGTTGTTGGCATCTGGCAAACATACTAAAAATCTGTTTTTCTACCTGTCTTTTTCACTAAAGACTGGCAACATTTTTTTTCTGTTTGATGCTGCTCCTGCTCGAGTTGTTTAGTTGCACCAACACAACACAACATAACATCATCAGCATCAGCATCAACATCAGCAGTAACAGTCAAGAAATTTTCATTTTCTCTGTGCCCAGGTTTTTTTTTGTTCGTTCTTACTCGTCGTCTTACTGTTTCAAACCTTCTATTTAAACAAGAATTTCATTTTTCTTATTCGTTTGCAAAAACGAAACGAAAAAAACACTGTCGTATGGAGAGACATTTTATACACTCACACCTACCCATCTACCACCACTGCTTACTGTCCTTTTACCTCTTCTACAATCATTTTTGTGGCGAAGAAGTAGGGAGTAGTGGGAGAGGCGAAAATCTTTAAGGGTGCCTGTCAAACTATGGGATGCAGTAAGCAGAAAATACTTTCAGAAAAGAATGCCAGGGTTATTGTTTGTTTCAAACATATTCCTGCTACGGCAAACAATATGGTCAGCACACGCTGTTTATAAGGCTTGCGAGCAGTAAACATTAAAGGTTTACCTCTAGGCCGATTTGAATTTAACAATATTAACACGCTTCAAAAGCTAGCCGAAAAATGAAATCGAACTAATTTTTCTACAAAGAAGAAAACAAACCCGACCTTTATCCATTTGCAAAAAAGATGGTGTAATGAACCCACTTGCAGAGAAGCTAGGCATATACGGCCCAATATAAAATGGTATTGCATCTATAGTCGCCGTTGTGCAGTAGGTAGTCTGTTGGTTTATTAGACGTAAAAGCCAGGGTTCGAGTACCAGGCCAGACATCAAAACAAAAGACAAAAAGTATTTCTTAGGCGATTTTCCTCTTAGCAGATTTCTGGCAAAAAATTTTGAGTGTCAAAATAAAATTGCCATGAAAAGTTTCCCAAAAATCTGTCCTTCGGAGTCGTCTTCAAACCGTAGGTCCCACCACTTATGTATAAAAATTAACACACACAACCTAAGTAGTGTGAGAAACTAGGTCAATAATCCTGACTAATGGGTTCTAATGATCAATTATGTATGTATTGCATCCATATTAATCGAGAACCTGCTATTATTCAACAATAACTTGCTTAACTGAAAAACTCGATCAAATGAAGTGTAGGTAGCTGATATGTATTGCAACCAACTTCAGGTTGTTATCATTTGTAAACCGCTCTTCTGACAGCTGACAGATTTATTCCAGTGACAGTTCATTTTATTATTTACAGCCTTACAAAAGCATTTTGATCTATTGCATTCAGAAAAAAAGTTTTTCGTAATTTAATTCAAGCGTGATAGTGTGATTTCCTTTACATTTGGCTACAAAACCACAGGTGGCTATAGTTAGAGCCCTCCAGCATTTAAATGTGAATAAATCTTTTCCTTCTCGTACCATTGCTCATTACCATGATACTAATAGAAATGCATCGCGTCCAAAAAGTGAACGAAAACAAACTGTAACAACACCAAAAATGATTCAAAAAGTGAAGGCCAGATTTCATCGAAATCCACGCCGCAGTGGTAGAAAAATTGCTCGTGAGCTGAACAAATCGCAAGAACGAATGCAAAACATATTGAAAAATGAGCTTTGACTATAGCCATTGAAGTTCCAAAAAGTGCAAGAGCTCACCGATGGACAAAAAAAAGTTAGACTGGAAAAAGCCAAGGAATTACTACGCTTTCAGGAAAGTGGCCACTTACAGAATTTGGTTTTCTCCGATGAGAAGCCATTCCAAATTAAGCAGTTTGTGAACTAACAAAATGATTACTTGCCAAAGAGGTCAGCTGAAAATTTACGCCTGCGATTGGCCACCAGAACTCAAACGCCGCCGTTGGTAATGGTGTGGGTCGGCGTAACTTCCGATGGTCACTCCCCGCTCGTATTCATCGACCGTGGGGTCAAAATAAATGCCGAATATTATCGGGAAAATGTCTTAAAGACAGTATTGAAGCCCTGGGCAGACAAACATATCAACCGTAGACATTCCAACAGGACTCTGCATCACCGCACTCAGCACACGTCAACCAATAATGGCTTAAAAAGGAGGTTCCTCGCTTCATTTCTACCACATCTCAATCCGTTGGATTTTTGCCCCTGAAAAATTAAGTTTTCATAAATATGTTTTGTGATATTCCTGTCTGTCTGTCTGTCCGTGTTAGGTTAAGAAAAAATATTATGTGACGCAGTTAATCTGCCCAAATTCAAAAAGAATAAAAATATTAAAGAGTTCGGCAGCAGTAATACTAAGTTCATGTATGCACCTTTATTGTGTAAATCGCAATTAACGCTAATATTGAACTCAATATTTCATATAAAATCTCAATTAATTATTGCTCAATTAAAAAAGCTAATTATTATAATACTAAGTAAAACTTTAAATACAGCACTGTCATAAGTCTGTTGACAACTCAAATATCAACAACGACAAAAAAATTAAAAACAAATGTGGTTGAAACAAGCAGCTGTTTTGTTTACCAGCTGAATATTGAGTAAGCTGAATATTGCGTATATTTATTATACCTGAACGTTTAAAATATTGTTCTCAATTAAGAGTCCTGGAACGGATATTGATATTGATGTAAATATGCTTAATGACCAGTTCGTAAATTCGTAAATTATCGGTAACTCCTATGATGATCTTTGTTGTGTTCTACCACAACATTCCTTTAGTTTTCGTTCCGTAAATCAGTTTGAGGTTTTGGAATGTATTTCAGCGGTAAAATCGAAAGCGGTTGGTTCTGATAATTTGGATCCTTCATTCTTGAAAACTCTGACTCCTAAACTTTTGCCATACTATACTCACTTGTTCAATACTGTTCTGACTAAATCTACTTTTCCTGAACATTGGAAACTGGCAAAAATCATTCCCATTCCCAAAACGAACAACGAGTTTAGGCCAATTGCTGTCCTTCCTTTTTTGTTCAAGGTAATGGAGAATATAATGGCCAGACAGATCACTAATTATCTGGAGAGTCACAATTACTTTACCCTTCGTCAGTCGGGATTTACGAAAGGTAGAATGGGTACTACTGATCTGGTAAACGTTGTTGAAGATCTTAGGTCGAAACTAGATGTAAATAGTGTAGCGTTTTGGTTCTGCATGATCACACTAAGGCTTCTGACATAGTCGATCACGAAGTTCTTTTGAAAAAGCTTCGGAAACTGTTTTATTTCTCAAATCCTGCCTGTAATCTTATTTATTCTTATGTGCTGAATAGGTTTCAAAGAGTTCATCTTAATGGCAATATCTCAGATCCACTTAATATTAGTAGAGGTGCACTCCAGGGGTCTAGCGCATGTCTTGCTTCATTATAATGTTCATATGTATGCTGACGATGTGCAGCTTTATACTAGTACTCCTAGGGGGAATATTGATCCTTGTTTGGATTACATTAATAGTGATTTGGTTAGGATTGACAACTGGGCCTCGACCAATGGACTTTGCATCAATCCCTTCAAGTCTAAATGTATTATACTTTCGAGAACCGACAGATCATTGCATCAGAATTGTGCATCAGGGGAAATAAGATTGACTTTGTCAAATCTGCAAAAAAAATCTGGGTATTGTCTTTAATGGCAGTTTATCGTGGTCTAACCATATAGGTGTCGTTGTAGGTAGAATTTATAGTATGCTTAGGAACTTGTGAACTGTTATTGATTTGATTCCTTTTGTCATTCGTATGCACCTTGCAAGAACGTACTTAATTCCGATACTTTTGTACGGGTCTGAAATCTTCGCAAACTGTGATTGTGGTGATAAACCTAGCCTTAAGTTGGCATTTAATAACATAGCTAGATATATCTTTCAGAAGGGGCGTCGTGATCACATTTCCCATTTGGCTTGCCGTTTTCTTAATGTAAAATTTGATAATCTCCTGAAAATTAGATGCCTTATTCTATTTCATAAGATAATTTACACTGGACGGCCGGAATATTTATTTTGTCGAATTAAATTTGCTAGATCCTACCGGGGTAGGAACATTATTCAGCAAAGATTTAGGACTCTTTTATCTCAGAGACAGTTTCTTATACACACCACTAGTCTTTGGAATTCCCTACCAAATTACATCCAGAATCTAGGCAATGCAAATGCGTTCAAAAAGGAGTTATTCAAATTATTTTCATGAGTAAAATTTCTTACGATTTGTGATTTGTTTTATAGGTCTATATAGGATATATTTTTATTCCCAGCTTTTTTTTGACTAATTTTGTAAATGGTAACTTTTTTAAAATTTTTTTTTTTTAATATTTTCAACTCTCTTATTTACTTCAACAGTATTGTTAGTTTTTTAATTTCTTTATATTATATTTTTTCTTCTCTAGAAGTCGCCGTGGTCTAGTGGGTAGTGTGTTGGCTTTTTAGACAAAAGGCCCGGGTTCGTATCCCAGGTCAGACATCAAAACGAAAAAATATTTCTTCGGCGACTTCCTCTCAGCAGATTTCTGGCAAAGACTCTGAGAGTAAAAATTGCCATGAAAAGCTTCTCAAAAATCTGCCGTTCGGAGTCGACTTTAAACTGTAGGTCCCGCCACTCATGTATAAAATTGACGCACACAACATAAGTGGTGTGAGAAGCTAGGTCGTAATTCTGACGGAAGGGTTGTAATGGCCAATTATGTATGTATGTATGTATGTATATTTTTTCTTTATATTTTAACTTGATATTAATTTTGTATTTTTTAATTTATTTTGTTTCACTATCAATTTTTTAAATCTTAATGATTCCTAACATAGCACTGTCACTTATAAGATTCATATCTTGTTGTGCTATGTAAATTATAATAAATAAAATAAAAAAATAAAATAAAAATAAATAAGCGTATATTGACTCAATTAAATTGCATACGTGAACCTAGTATAACACTTGCAAAGCAATATTTTGGTACCACGTTTCAAATTCGTCAACAACCTTAAAGCTAAATTCACATATATTCACTCTATCATTTTCATTTTTATTGTATCCCCCTGTATGAATGAATGTGTTCCAACACATTTCTTATTATATACCAGATAATACTCCTTCAAACATATTTCTTCTTCTATATTTTTGGCATAAATATTTTCGAAAATACTTGCGAGTTTTTTTTTTTTGTTTGTTAGACAATAAATACCATAGCTTTGCAACTTCTCTTCGTCTATGAGCACGGGCACGGGCACAGGCACCAGCACCAGGTAGTTTTTCATATAAAATTTTCTATGAAAGTGATGGCTTTAATGTTTTCCCTACAATTTCTCTTCTTTTTTTTTCATATTTCCTTCAGCAATAAAAAGGTAAATATGTGTACAAAAAATAACAAAAAATGAAAAACGGAGAATATAATAAGAAACTATGCAAATTTTTTTTTGTTGTAAAGTTTACTAAAGTTTGAAATATTTTCGAGTTTTCTTGAGAATATTTGTTTGTCAACATTGCCAAGTAAATGAAACAAAAAAAAAGAAAAAAATTGAGTAGAAAGTGTAGAAATTGAATACAAAGTTCCAGGAGTTTCAAATGAATTTAACAAGAAGTGTGTAATATTTTTATTAAAATTATTAAATAAAATATTTTGCTTTACTTTCTCTTTCTTCTGCAACTGCAGCATACAATATGTCTCAATATGTTTCATATTTATGTTGCAAATTCAACAAAAACAAAAAATTTTATTAATTCAATTTCTTTCCTTAAGTTTTATTTCATTTGAAAGTTATATTTTAGCAACATTTGTTATTGGCATAATGGATTTGGAGAAATTAACAAAATGCCATAAGAATAGTTTTAAAATAAAGAAGAGGCAGTTTTCTTAGAATTATAAGACATTTTCCAAAGTCTTTAATATTATTTCATGTGTACACAAAATTGGATTTTGATTCTTTCTTTCTCAACTCACAAACGGAAATCATTCAAATTAGTTTAACATCGTATGATCTTTCACGACAATCTGCAGATAGATAAACTTACAGTAACCATAACACTAATGACGTCAAAACCTATTTGTAAATTAAGAACATTAAACAGAGAACAACAAAATACACACATCGAACGGTTTGCAGAATTACATACCAATTTTCACACTTGTGTGTGTTTTCACTATGAATTCGCCGTAGTGTAGTAGATAGTGTTGGATTATTAGACGAGTTCGTATCCCAGGTTAGGCATCAAAAGGAAATATGAAAAAATATTTCTTCAGTGATTTCCTCTCAGCAGATTTCTAGTAAAAACTCTGAGAGTTAATAAATTCTGCAATTTGTCATGAAAAAGTTTCTCAAAAGTCTGTCGCTTGGGAGTTGACGTTAACTTCAGCAGATTTCAGGCAAAAACTCTGAGAGTAAATAAATTCTGCAATCTGTCATGAAAAAGTTTCTCAAAATTCCGTCGCTTGGAGTCGACGTTAAACTGTAAGTCTTGCCGCCCACAACATGAGTGGTATGAGAGGTTAGGTCGTAATCCTGACTGAAGTGTTGTAATGGCCAGTTAGGTATGTATGTGAGTACGTTTTCACTTTTTATTTGTTTGTGTTAATTTTATACATTAGTGGTAGGACGTATAATTTAAAGCGACTTCGAACGACAGATTTTTAAGAACATTTTTCTTGGCAATGTTCTTTACTCTCAAAGTTTTTGCCTGCAGTCGCCTAAGAAATATTTTATCATATATCAGCTTACATCTAATAAGCCAACACACTTCGAAGTCAAGGAGGTCGCCGTGGTCTAGTAGGTAGTGTGCTGGCCTATTAGACGTAAAGCCAGGATTCGAGTCCCAGGCCAGACATCAAAATAAAATAAAAAAAGAATTTTTCCGGCGATCTCCTCTCTGGCAAAAACTCTGAGAGAAAATAAAATTGCCATGAAAAGTTTCTCAAAAACCTGTCGTTCGGAGTCGACTTTAAACTGTAGGTCCCGCTACTCATGTATAAAATTAACACACACAACATAAGTGGTGTAAGAAACTAGGTCAATAATCCTAACTGAAGGGTTGTAATGACCAATTATGTATGTATGTACTTCGGAGTCAACTTTAAAGTGTGATTACCGCCTTTGCTGTAAGGAACTCAATTTTGATCTCCACTTAAGGTTAAAGGACGTCTGCAGCGTGTTTCAGGTAGAGATTTTGCGCAATCTTGAAGGCTATTGAGGCAGTAGCTGGTAGGACTACATCGGGTTCGGAAACTTATATGATCTTCGTTGACAGTCAGTGCTTTGGTTTGGTGGAAATCACGGATTGTTCGTGAATGCAAAAACTTTTGAAGGGCCTTTGAATCAGTCCGAATCCGTCTATGCTGGGTTCCAGTTATTCGCTAAATTAGGTTCACTTTCTGAGGGCCATTTGGTTGTTGGTCCTGATCTCACAATCTCCCAGCTCTTCGGCCTTATCAATGGATGGGTTAGGGAAGAAAGACTGGATCTGGATGTTACGTTTCTAGCTGTCTATGGATTGCTATTAACTGTGATAGAACAGGTTAGCTGCTGGGCTAGTTTGAGGTTTGTTATTGGCTTTTTTACAGGGATTATGTCGCTGACAATAATCTGGAACAGATCCCAGCTGGACTATTGCAGGGTATGCTGTGACGAGAAGGAGTTGGAAACTATCCAACACCTCCGCTGGAACTTTTCAGCCCTTAATAAGTTGAGAGTGAAGACCCTGGGCTGAGGCTTATTTGAGGTTTTTAAATCTTTGCCGAGTGGCGATATTAAGGCTCTCTATTGATTCATTATTAAGAAGTGCGCACAAAAAAAAACTGGACTTACACTTTTCGTTATAGAAATAAAACTAAGTGGTGGATTATTTTCGTTTTATATTTCAATTAAATTAAATAATATTTGAATTCCTTTTGTGTATAAAATTTTTTTCTGACAAAGGTCTCAGAGTATCCAACTTTTTGAGCCACTTTTCTTCCAGTTATTTTAATGCGTTTTAGAAAAATACGTATTATTTTACTTGCTTTGTTTTGGCCGGCAAATCCTTTGTTTCTTTCACTTTCACGCTTTCTCTCAATACTCAAAGACTCCTTATATTGTTTTATTCTTTCCTTAGAAACTGTTTTTTTTTTTGGTTAACACCAGCGAGCCTAGCAATCGTTTTTTGTAAGCGGCACGGTTTTTCATTGAAAATTTCGATTATTTTTTTATGACATTCTTGTTGGGCGCCCTTTTTAAAAAAACTAATTTTGCTATTGCAATGAAATTTACCACGTGGATTTTAAAACAGATGACTAACAAAAACAATGTAACGGTAATCATATTTTTCAATTATGATACAAGTTATAAGCTTAAAAGTAAGCCCATTTTTTTTGTGCGCACTCCTTAGTTAAAACTGGGTGAGTAGTGCTAGGGCTTTGTAGTCCCGCTGCCTTTTATGTTTATGGTATCTGTTATTCTTTTGTCCGCTTATCATTTTTTTCCTACATCCTCTACTTTTCCCAACCTCCTTAGTTATCCTCTCGCCCTTTTAGGACGTATTACAATGGGTCAATGGTTTGACCTCTAGTCAATGGTTCAGTTTGAAAGACAAGTACACAATCTCTAACCTAAACCTAAGTAGAGTGAGAAGCTAGATCGTTATCCTAACTGAAGAGTTGTATGTATTAGAGATCAGTAACGAGTATTCAAATTGATGAGTAGATTTTAATCATACTTATAATTTCTGATACTTATACGCATTCATACTTATTTTAATATGATACTCATACTATTTATACTACTAAGTTGGAAGTACTGACTGTATTCATACTTGACAATACGCATGATGTTATTGACTTCGACTCGTCTCTACTTAACCTTTACACGAAGCACAAAATAAGAATGATTCGCTTACGAGCACTGCAATACTCACAAGAAGATTGTGTGTATGCTTTGCTTGTTGTCTTTCGCTTTCCTTTCTTCTTTGTTTGTATATGTAACAAGAACAAAGGCTGTAAATTTTAATGAATGATTCGAATCACTCGAATTATTTATAAGTATTATAAGTAATTTTCTAAATATATGAATCAGAATGAGTAGGCGGCGTATGAATCAAACATAATTCGAATGTTGGGAGTGAATGATGTCAACGTTTTACTCATACTTTTTGCTACTTATACTTACAAATCAATGTTGTAGCGGGTACGAATGAATCAGAGTAGTTGAATTTCAATTCTGTTGATTCACTCATACTCAAAATTGCATTAGTGCTTATGAGTAGCGGGAAAACGATTCATTGCTGATCTCTGGTCTACAGGTTAAAGTTGAATTCGAACGACAGATTTTTCTGGAAAAGTTTCCAATGCAATTTGATGTACTCACAGAATTTCTGCCAGAAATCTGCTGAAGGAAAGTCATCTGAAAAATGATTCATCGCTAATCTCTGGTATGTATGTAGTATATATAGCAAGTTAAGATAACTTTTTTATGAATTAGGCGTGTGTCAAGAAAAGTGGGAATATGATGGGTCGCTGATGAGCTTTTAACACAGTGACAGTGACATTTAAATCTATTACACCAACATAGGTAATGTATGCATCATTATTTTTAAAGAATTATACGCGATAATAAATTAATACAAAACAAAAATGAATATTTTCCATAAATAGCTCTCTTCATTTTATGACAATTTAATCCTCGGTCTAATGACTTCATAATTACACTAAAAAAAATGTGAAAATTAAGCAAATTATTGTATAAAATTATGCGAATAGAAAAAATGTAAAGCGTTATTTATTTAAACATCATAAGCATTAAATTGCGGACAAACTATTATCATTAATAATTTATAAACATTTTATTATTTTTTTTAATTTAATTTTTTATTACAATAAATAAAATGGAGAATTTAGAATTAAGAAAAAAAACAAAAAACAAAAACAAAAACTATAAAATGCAGTACTTTTGCAATTATTTAAATTAAACAATTTATGTTAATTCACTTTAGCATTAAATGCAGATATTTCATCATAGAATTTCACAATTTTTTTTTTCGTTTCTTTATTTAACAAATAAAAATTGCATACAAAATAAATATTGCACCGACAAAAATTATGTGTAATTACATGAAGAGTATGCGGATTATGTTGCTTGTTTTATTAGCATTTCCCTAATGATTATTAAATTTAACTTTATTATCCTGTTATTAATATTTAAATTTAAATAAATTTTTGTAATTTATTTAACATTTTTACGGAATATAAAATGGGGAAATAAAGTTCTTTATAAAATTAAGGAGTGGAAACAAAAAAATTTGGAAGTGCATCCACAAAAACCAAACCATACAAGCAAATACAAAAAAAAAAAAATTACATGTATGCATGTTCAAAGAATGGAAAAACTTTCGAAAGAAATTCAAAATTTTTTAGAAATCCTATTAAAAGTCTTAAACGTAATATGTTAGAGCCTAAACAGTACATTTTTTTTTAGAAAACCACCACTCAGGGGGTGGCCCCTACTCATGCAGTGCTTTGTGCAGGTTTAGGAAAATAGGTTATAGGAAGGTAGAAAGAGGGAGTAGTGTTTGTGGACATTTGACTTAAACTTACCAATATCGTAACTGAGGGGAAAAACTTCCGTCGGAAGATCATTCCACAAAAAAATTAATTTTCCCTGTAATGCATCGTGCGGTTCACTGGACAATCAACCACAAAAGGATGTGCTTTGCGAGAAGCACGAGTACCACGTAAAAATATGTGATTATCGGGAACCAAGCCCCTTATCTCTCGAGAATACCTCCCATTATAGTAACGATAGAACAATGAAATACACGCCACAGTCCGACAATGCTTCAATGAATCAATAGAGTTGGATACCCTACTGTAATTATAACCACCTTCACCCTCTCCTGTACGCGGTCCAGAAGCTTCAAAATAGACTTTGAAGCACTGGCCCCTACATGAGAGTTGTACTCCATCCGGAGGCGAACAAAGGTCCTGTAAATAGTAATACGGTCGGATGGAGTGAAGTATTTTCTGCACCGTTCAAAAAACCAAGGCACTTGAATGCTTTCTTCGACACTCGAAAAATGTGATCGTTCCAAAGAGCATCACAACTAATTCTTATAGCCAGAACATCAGAACATACAGATGACAGAACACCGGCACCAGCATCACGCCGGTGTGTCAAAAAACAACATTGGGTCTCGCGCATTAAAATCGACCTTGTTCTCGTGGCCCCACTCAGAGATTGTTAGCAGGTCACCTGTGAGTGCGTCATTCATATTCGACCTCCTTGCCCCAATCTCCAAAATGCTCGGCCTCCGATCAAATGAATATGAATGACAAATGTTGCTGTCATCCGCAAAAGAGTAAAAAGAGTAGAAGAAAGAACAGAGCCCTGCGGTGCCCCTGAAGTTTCCCGAACTCGGCGGAAAAGACGCCATCTATAACCACTCTAATAGTGCGAGCTTTGAGAAAGCTCGATATAAATCTACAGATGTGACTACCGGCACCAAAAGCAATTAACTTTGAGCCAGACCTTATCAAACGCCTTTGAGATATCCAGAGCTACAACCTTGGCCTCACCAAAGTAGTGAATGGAATCATTCCACCTTTCGGAGAGTAACGCCAAAAGGTCACCAGTAGAGCGCCATTTACGGAAACCGTACTGACGATCATTTAGCAAACCGTTGCACTCCAAATACCTCACAAGGTGGTGATTAATCATGCTCTCCATCACTTTCGAAAAAGCAGAACACACAGCTATTGGGCGGTAGTTTTCAGGGTTATTAGCCTCACCCTTCTTAGGGATTGGCGTGACATTAGCAAGCTTCCAGCATGAAGGAAAAACACCGGTACATATATTTTATTGTATTAAAGGAAGGATTTACATAACCCTGGCATTAATTTAGTTTTCTGAGAGAAAAATTTGTTACATATTTTTTTTTGTGCACACTCCTTAATTGTAAATACAATACAATTCGAAATGGAATGATTAATTTCGATTGGAAGCCTTAACAATATTATGAAATAAAATAAATGAATAAAAATTAAAAGTAAATACATTAACAAATTCATATAATTATACCGCTTACCATATAACAAATATTTTAAATGGAATATTTCATAAAATCCAAATGAATAAACACTTGATTATTTTTGGCTTCTCCTCTCATTAATAATCAGTAATCAACGGCATAGGCCCATTAGTGATAATTCCATCATCATATTTATTGTAGAAAACAAAAAAACAAAAAAAAAAAAATCAACGCCATCATTAGTGCAATAATTAATGACAAAAATCTCCTTCATAATGTTTGTTTGCTTGTAATCAAAAATTATTGTGAGATAAAAATGAAAATAATTAAATTTCATATTTTTTTTGTTTTACAACAAGCGGGGGTGTAGTCACGAGAGGGAGAGAGTGAGAGAGGAGAGGAAAAACATTACAACAAATTACTTCCAAAACCGGCAGTAATTAGCAAAATATTACCGGTACTTTTTAGCCATTGCCATGGCATTATTATTATTATTCGTTTATTCGTGGGGCGAAAAAAAATTAAATCCAATGGCAGTTTGGGGGGTAGCGTTTATAAATTATGCCCATATTTTGCTTAATAAATCAGGCCAAATTAAAAGCTCATAAATATTAACGCCAAATATTTATTTTTGCAAAATACTTTAGAATGACTTACATTTTGAAACATTAAAAATCAAATAATTACAGTGACTAGGCATGATTACAGGGTGGCTGATATATAATGCAACAAAGTAAAGCGATATATTTTTTTAATTTTTCTTTCTTTTTTAATTTTATTGTTCAAAATTAAAAAACTGTTGGAAATAACATCAAATTTAAGAATCAGTTTAAATTTGTTCGGGTTCGAATCCCAGGTCAGACATGAAAACGAAAAATATTTCTTCTGCCACTTCCTCTCAGCAGATTTCTTGCAAAGACTCTGAGAGTCAAAAATTGCCATGAAAAGCTTCTCAAAAATCTGTCGTTCGGAGTCGACTTTAAACTGTTGATCCCGCCAGTCATGAATAAAATTAACGCACACAACATAAATGGTGTGAGAAGCTAGGTCGTAATCCTGACTGAAGGGTTGTAATGACCAATTATGTATGTATGTTAGATTTGTTCGAATTGGCCACGTTTGGTACGAATTATGGCCTTCAAACGGCCGACAAAGCCATCAAAGCCTGGCAAAGCGCCGTCTTGAGATGATCGACACTTTGATATTTTTTAGTGCGAACCTTACCCTCCAAAATGCCCCAGCCGCAAAAGTCCAACGGATAGAGCTCCGGAGATTTTGGTGGCCATTGTGCGGTAGAAATGAAGCGAGGAACCTTTTTTAAGCCAGTCTTGGTTGACGCGTGCTGAGTGCGGTGCTGCTGAGTCCTGTTGGAATGTCCATGGTCTACGGCCGAAATGTTTGTCTGCCCAGGGCTTCAATACTGTCTTTAAGACATTTTCCCAATAATACTCGGTCGATGAATACGAGCCGGGAGCGATCATCGGACGTTACGGCAGCCCACGCTATTACTAACGGCGGCGCCAGAGTTCTGGTGGCCAAACGCAGGGGTAAATTTTCAGCTGACCTCTTTGGCAAGTAAACCTGATCATTTTGTTTGTTCACAACTTGCTCAATTTGGAATGGCTTCACATCGGAGAAAACCAAATTCGGTAACTGGCAACTTTCGTGCAAGCGAAGTAACTCCTTGGCTCTTTCCAGTCTAACTTTTTTGTGTCCATCGGTGAGCTCTTGCACTTTTTGGAACTTCAATGGCTTTAGTCCAAACTCATTTTTCAATATGTGTTGCATTCGTTCTCGCGATATGTTCAGCTCACGAGCAATTTTTCTAGCACTGCGGCTTGGATTTCGATCAAATCTGGCCTTCACTTTTCGGATCATTTCTGGTGTTGTTACCGTTTTTTGTCCACTTTTTGGACGCAATGCAACACTGCCAGTATCACGGTAACGAGCAATGGTACGAGAAACAAAAGATTTATTCACATTTAAATGCTGGCAAGCTTTAACGATAGTCAACTATGGTTTTCCAGCCACTATCACGCTTGAATTCCATTACGAATAACCTATTTTTCTGAATGCAATAGATCAAAATGCTTTTGTAAGCTTGTAAATAATAAAATGAACTGTCACTGGAATAAATCTGTCAGCTGTTAGACAAGCGGTTTACAAATGATAACAACCTGAAGTTGGTTGCAATACATATCAGCCACCCTGTATTGTTTTAAAAATAAATTTTAATGAGAATTTTGGAATTTCGTTTCTCTTCTTGCAACAATTTGTTGACATAATTTCAAAAACAAATTAAGAAGAAAATTAGAAAATCTTAAAAGAATGAACAGCAAGACAAAAAAAAAATTCGTTTTCTTTATGAAATTTCTAAGAATTTTTATTTTTATTTAGGAATGTTTATTCAAATACGACTTTTACTTACTTGAGTAGACTTGATTTGTTTTTAGCAAACGAAAGATAATTATTCTTAGAAAACAAAAATTAAAGAACAACTAGCATGGCTTTTAAGCTTAATACGGGAATCGTAACAAATTTTGTTTGATGTTAATAAGTTGGAAATTTTATAATTTTCTTTCATACATTTGTTAACATTTACATTAACTCTGGCATAGGACTGCGAATTCTATTTTTAAATTTGATTCTACGTGACATGTGGGCTTGTAAAAAACTTTCAATAAGGTTTGACATTTCATCACAGACAAAGTAACCTACTTAATTGGTTATTACAAACCTTTAGTCAGGATTACAACTTAGCTTTCCAGCACCACCTGTAAGTTGAGTAACCTACAACCGACTACGAACGACAGATTTTTGAGAAAATTTTTCATGGCCATTTTATTTTCTCCCAAAGTTTTTGCCAGAAGACTGCTGAGAGGAAGTCGCCGAAGAAATATTTTTTTATTCTTATCTTGTTCAAGTTGCTTCAGCTTGGGTTTGCGACTCGGCTTCACATCTGATAAAAAACATCCTGCCTACTATGTAAACTACAGCGAGTTAAGTTAGCAAAATTCTTCATCATAACATTACACTTTTCAGAGATGGACGTAATTTTTAATCAACTGCAACCTCCATTAATGCATCTGAAACAATGTACATTACAACCCTTCAGTTAGGATTACAACCTAGGTTCTCACACCACTTATATTGTAAGCTTAAAGTCAACTCCGAATGCCGGGTTTATGAGAAGCTTTTCATGGCGATTTTATTTTACTCTCAATGATTTTTGCCGGAAATCTGTTGAGGGGAAGTCGCCGCCGAAGAAATATTTTCATATTTCCGCCTTAATGGCTGACCTGGGGTTTGAATTCGGGCCTTCAGTTTAATATGTCAAGATACTACCTACTAGACTATTGCGACTTGTCTGAAACATAACTTAAAAAATGCTGTGTTATAAAGGGTTGTGAATGATTTATAAAGGGTC